>JABASH010002350.1:0-20577 GCA_019776445.1 Tomocerus maximus
GAAATGACAGTTTTGTGTTTGTAAGTAGGTCGTGGCAAGGGAGAGTGGAGTTAAGTTATTCTTGCAAGGAGGTTTGGATTTGATGTGATTGACTGAACAACAACGTTAAGCGAATCAGATGTGTATGCCTAATGGACTAAATGTTATGCGTCTGCTCGTGTTGACTTACTTGGTGAGTGCAGCAAGGTCTAGTATTAATAGTGTAATGGCTAATGGTACTTGTGGGTATATGATGCAAAATAAATATGGGAGTGTATAGCAAAGATAAGTAAAAGTGCCCAAGTGGTTACGTAGATTTGGTTCACTTGGTTTAGTTTGCTTACCTTTTACTTTGACTTGGATATTTTCTTTTCCATTAGTTATGCTGATATTTATATACGGTGAGCTAACCCGTGTCTAAGTACCTACATTTCTGTCCTAATAGAGTTTTCAACATGTTATTTCAATTTTCTACTCCTGTCTCTAAGAGAATTGAGTCACTAACCAAGTAATATGCAGATTTTCGTCTCCACTCTAATATCACCTTTCCGTCTTTCAAACCCAGTCCATGTCACAAAATTACACTTCTTTGTAATCTACGTAAATTATGCAGTCTAAACGAGTTCGTCTAACTAAATACACACGTAATTACAATTCTATTGACTATATACAACTAATGCTAACTTAATGTGTTGACGAATAAAACTTTCTGTCCAATTTTCCTTTCTATTTATACCATTCAATGTTTTCAATTTTCTTACAATACTTTTGTGCTCATTGTACCCATTCTTGTTAATATTTGTCACTTCGAGTTAGATAACGTTAACAAAACATTCTACGTCGTATTACGTACTACTTGTCTGCTTCTATCTACACTTTGTTATTTATCATTACATTTCTCATTACTCCAACAAACTTTCAAATTCCTTTCCATTTATTACATTGTTAGTATTAATGTAACAAAGTTTCATGTCTTCCCAGAACAAACTTTTACTTCTTCCAGCTCTTTCCGTCATAGTCATACATACATTGTACTAAATAAACATACCTCTGATACTTTGCTTTGCGGTTTCATTTCTCTTCCTAGAAACTTTATTTTACAGTTGTGATTGGAAATGAACATACAAAACTGTCGTTTCCGGCTATTAACATTAAACAGCAGTCTAAAGTGGATTAGCATGAATTGCAAGAAAATTTCTTATGCAAGTGCATGTTAATTAATCTATATACTTCTGGAATTATCATTGTTTTGGAAATTAAAGTAAATTCAAGAAGAGGCAAGTAAAGAAATGAATTAAAAAAGCTTTTTACTTAATTCATTTATGCATACAGTTTTTGTTTCCTGTATTCATTGCTCATGTATTCCTTACTGTTTAAATGGATAAACATACCACAATGAATGAATTGACAGGAAGATATTGTGTCAATTGTTGGAAAGAAAAGTTGCGGAAACAAAATGGAGTTGACGACGATTTGGTTTTAGATTGCGGATGAGAGTTGATTTTAAAGCAATATCTTTGTTTCCTTATCTTTTCTCCCAAGTAAAAGTCGGGGAAATACTTTTCTTATGATTCTTGGTTTCTTATCTCCGCTATTTGCATCTAGGTACTCTATATGCTATGGCTTCTCTGTGATATCTAGTTTTGAAAAAGGGGTATGAAAGTATTACGTCAGTTGGGTGGTATAGGTCTCCCTAGCTTCGTCTCGAGTTTCGTCACCACTATACATAACGAGTTGAATTGACTAAAGAAGTTCCCATTACGAAATTATTTATGCATTCATTCGAAGCTCAAATAGGTCGTTTCCTTTGTGTTACGAGGAAACGAACAGACTGAGACTTCTATCATAAAAATTGATTAATACATTTCCCACACTACTAACAACATCCCTGTCCATACTTGCCAACTGGAACTCGTTTTCTATTTTCGGAGTGTGTCGTTCCACCGTATTCCCTGTATCTCTCGGCGTATCTTTAGTACATAGTACGAAGGTGTACGAATTGTATAGTGTATCTTGGATGGAAGGTGACGTTTACGCTTACGTCTTGGCTTTCCACGTCTTTCAAGTCATTGTCTTTGTTATTTTTCGTGGAAAAAAGGTTCTATCGTTCCCTTGAGCTGTTTTACTCATTATTTCTATTACTATCTACTGCATTTCTTATAGACTAACACCTCAAGACTGATAGAGACCATTCTCCCTCCACAACTACATTTTATAAAAGTATTATAAACTATAGGTAATGTAGGCCGGAGAAAAAAACATCATTACCTATTGTACTAGTAGAACAACAATGATAGAGACACTTTCTTTCTCTTCTACTAAATAATATCTAAACGAATAATAGTCAAAAATGTATTTATCTCCTATACTGAGTTTATAGGACTTTCGTTGTGCTTATCACAACACATTAGGTTTAACGTGTGTGTATTGTAGTGAGTGCACTCTAGCCTGACATTAGTATTACATTAGAGTATAATTAAAGAAACTTTCCATTCATTCCAGTTCGCCCAGCCGTGGAGCACTTTTCTTTTACTTTTAACAAGAGAGCAATTCACATCACACAAACAATCATAACTGTAACATTACGGAAGGCAAATACTGGATCTCCTCCGCTTCGGCTTTCAAGGTGCGTGCATTTATTTCATGCAAAACTCCATAATGCATTAGTACTGCAGTGCATACTATAGACTCATTGTTTCATGGTCGCTGCATACTAATGCGACACAATTAAGCTAAAGCTGGCTCACTCAAATGAAACTATGCTTTATGTGGCTACCTATTTACTTAAGTAATTAATTCTTTTACCAACAGATCCTTTTATATCCAGTCAGAAGTCATAAATATCTACTATAATCCTTAAATGAGTCTGTGATTGTATCACACGCAAAGGCCTTGTTACAATTTTCGACAGTTTCCCATAAATTCCAACTGCTGTATATCCGGAGTGTGTACATGTCTGTGTAGTCATTATACTTTGTTAACTTATTGATAATGTTGCTTTGATTACACAATGGTAAGCTTATAGCTGTGCAGGAGCTTAGCAAAATATTTCCCATTCACTCAGAAAGTATGTACAGTATCAAGAGATGAAATAGACAAAGACAGGAAAAGCCTGGAGGAGACATTTAGATTTTGGGACAAAAACACATTTAATGTTATAGCCACGGTGTGTTGGTTACCTTGAGTAGAATGCAGAGGTAGGTTTGTATAGTTTTCCAATGTTAGATGTGGTTTGATCGCAATGCAACATATACTGTGGAAATCATTGGTTTATAGGTGGTCGGCATTATTTCATAGATCCTGACTACGATATGCCTAAATAATACAGCTGTGCAAATGTAAACGAAACCAAGGTTAGGTTAGCCTATCGCTAATAGCATAGGAAGTGCTAATGTAGCTAAAGTACCTTTCTAGTATACAGATCCGTAATAGTTATTATGTATACTTACATATATAAAGTAGATGAATACGAGCACTATACACAGAAAGTACGCAATAAGTATTAAATGCCTCCGTATTAACTTGGGTTATAGTTAGTTAGACTCCACGGTCTGTCCGTTGTCGGCTTTCCTTTCAACCAAATCAAACTTTGGTTTATTTTCGGCGAAACTGGAAAACTTTTGTGTGGAAATGGTTTTGATATCGTAATCAGCACTGTCTCGCAACGTGCCAGAAAGTTTAGCCTCGGTTTCCCTTCCTTTTACTCTGTACATACTGTAGCAAAGCGAAGAAGACGACACCCTTATTTGATTTTGTCAACGGGCAAAACTTTTTAAAGCATTGCTACGGAATACTTAACTTTTACCGTAGGACAATCTAACAGGACCTTCTACTAGTAGTATATTAGTATACAAAGATTCCCGTGTTGGCTCTTTGCTTTAGCCTTCTTTAAACTCCTATCTGTGTATTATTGTACATTCTTTACAAGTCAAGGCAAGTGCCGTAGGAGAAAAGTTCCACTGAAATCTTCCCCTAAATAATATTGATAAAGAGTGACAGCCGACTAAAGGCAAACCAGCCCCATATTACAATATATCCTCCAGTCTTCCACATTGTTCAATGTCTTTCCAACTTTTCAAGATTGCTACTTTTTATGAAAACCGGGAACTATAGCTCCATTAATACTGCTACCTTATCTTATAATAGATCGCTATAAATGATATATACATACGTTCTTCCTAACATGCTAATAATATTAGAGCCATAATAAACTTAAATTTACTCACGTCTTACACTATAGTGTTCCTTAAGTAAATATACTAAGAATCCATGTACGAAAATCTCCTTTAACCTTTCTTTCACTTGCATAGAGACGCATCTGCCACAAGGTTTTATTGTGACAGGATTCTGTCTTCCTCGATAAACCTATGCATTGCATTTTAAGGTTGACAGTTTTTCGTACATTTACCCTTGTCTATTATTAACTTTTTATTTTTCTGTCTATAATCTGTGTAATGTATGTATATTTTCTGGTACACATAATATTATACATGATATGACAGATACAGGGCAAGTGATATTTTTGTTTTCCATTCTTAGCACTTTTTGTAGCTATTCTAGAGAGTAAAGTTTGCTAATACAATTTAATGGTAGGTCATTATTGCACTTTTACCTTGTAAGAACACTAGAGAAAGTAGGAAAGATGATATTAAGAAGTATGATTGTATTTACCAAAGTTATCTCAAACAATAAGTATTTATAGAGATGTGTGGAAGAGTGGAACAAAGATGCATATAATGCTCTCTGTATCACATAAAAGATTTGATTTGCATTCGAGAGATAAATCCCTCGCTAAAAAAATTGGTCTAAGCTTGTGGACTTATAGAGAGATGAGACTATTAGGATGGAAAAAGCGCTAACGACCAGAATGGAGAAAGTGGGAAAAGTAGAGAGAAAGTATTAATATTGGTTCTACTTTCTCCTTACTTAAGATAGGTACATTTTAGTCGGGACAGAAGCTTTTTGGATTGCTTTCAGCTGGTTTTTGTCTATATCTACTTATCCTTGGGACGTATGTAACTACGTGTGTACTTACTGTACTTCCACTAGCTTAAGCAACTAAGCCAAACGAATCTAACACTAAGAAATGTGAAAAAGAAAGAAAGCCGAATTTTAGCAGGATAGTATCTGCATCGAGAATCTATGAAAAGTCAGTCTAAACGGGAATAAGGCCTAAGCTCTGACACTTCTTCTAGTAATCTATGCATGAATTTATAAATGTATGTTTGTGGTTTGCTCTAGTATTGCCTTTTTCTATTTGTTCCTTATAATAGGGAAGCCGCAAAGCTTTACTTTGCACTCAAGTGCGTGGATGACTCGACTTAGCTTCACTTTGACTTCACATACATTTATACGTACTATACTAATATTAGAAGCCCAGGACCTTTTTCCCAGATTGAACCTTTTTTTACATAGAGCCGATAAAGTATCCATGCGAAAGTCGAGGAGTCAAAAGGGATAGCTTACGTAGGGAAAATCGATGTGAGGCTCTACCTACACGTATGACTTTAGCACATATTAGGAAATAGATGAAATGCAATAGTTTCGATGCAGTACTATAATATCTATTTCTACGCAGTACATTTCACGCTAGAAAAATATAGACTGGATTCCGGAATAAGTCTGCTAAATTATACGGAGCAGAAATCGAATATTATACATATAAGATACGTATACGACTATGTAAATAGGTATGTAATGAAGAAGTTATAGGTTAGCTACTACCTACTCTGAGGTAGCACTTGAATGTCCATGAAAACTTAAGTAAAACACTAGGAGAAAGCCATAAAATCATTTCTCTAAAGAAAATTCTTACTCGTACGTGCACTAAATTATTTCTTTGTGTGAATAATGAGTCTTGTGATATTGTGGAGCGTCAAAAGAAACTAACGTAGGTATCTACTCGGAAAATTCTCTATTCTCTCCAACAATAACTATATGAGAAGCTATGAAAGACATTCTTTAGCTCCGTTTGTAACGCAATGCAATGGTTTACTCTACTTCCCGTCTTAGTAGTCTCAATTCTTACTTCTTTTCCCCCAATTCTTTATTCCCCTTTCCTCATTTTTCAAGATTTTCTTTCTTTTCCGTCTCCTCGCTACTATTTCTCCCGTGCACGAGCATACATCTGTATAAATAAGCCAAAGGTACACTTTCCTTCACTATTTGTTATTCTACTTGATAATACTTACTACCAACACAGACCCATAATATATATTTACTACAATGTCAGTTTTCTCTTTAGCACCTAAAAATCCCCACTACTTACGTCCCTCTACTATCTGTATATACAGAATTACTGATAAGCATTAGAATGAAATGCAATGTAATGCAGTCACTAGTATCTACGAGCTCACATGCTGAACTGCACCCTTCCCCACTTTTTCTGACTTAACTTCATTCTTTTTTCATTTCTTCAGAGTGTAACCGTTAGTCTGCCTGCGTGAGAGATGACAAAAAAGACACGACCAAGTCAAAGTCAACATCAACTGTCTCACGTTCAACTGTCACCTTTTTCTATTAACATTTTCTCTCTGAGTTCAATTAGGAAATTATTAATGTAAGTGCAAGAATTACTTGATGATTCATTTAGTTAAATACACTCAATCGTAGCAGGAACCAAGTATTATTGGCACGACACGTTGGTTGCTAGTACGTAAATGATGCACATCGTGGTCAAGCCTAACTGTAATTATACAGTTAATTAATTTCATTATTTACAAAAGCCAAAGTAGTACTGTTCCTAAAATAACTCATTATATACAGTTGCCCCTAAGCTTCATACAGTCAAACTAGTGTCACCTGAAGAATGGCTTTTGATTTCTATCTACAATAATTACTAAAGTGTTAGGGTGTTCTAATGGAAATGTGAGTCCATTGATGTCATGCAGCAGCCCCTCCTTTGTAATTATGCATTTCACAGTCCAATTCTTTATACAGTGAATATGTAATATTCTACTAGGTTCAGCATCATTTCCATTACTTCACCCTTCCCGTCAGTGTCTCCTGCAGAAATGATATCACAGTGTTTTCATGAGCAAATAATATTATATTTAGCAACTAATATCGTCGTTTCCAGAATATGCGTATCATAACCTAAAAAATTAAAAACATTTTTTGCGGAGCAGGAAAACACATGCAAATGCAACTACTGAAACCGGCTCTTAACTGCAGAGACTTAATTTTACAATTTACAAACTACGGATTATCTCAGTGGTTGCTTTCGGCTCCTTGGCCTTGGAAGCTTTTTAACTTTCACGGATAAAAGGTTTAAATGTGATATTTCATCAAGAGAATTTCTAATCAATATAAAAAATCGGCTTAGAATGATGACCATTTAGCATGGGTGAGAAAACCTGGAGGGAGTTTGTGTGGGATCGGAGTAAAGGAAGCTTAATAATAAGGAGAATATGTAATGCAGCAGTCCTAATTTGCGATTCACCCCACGTTGAATGAAGTGAAGTGAGGTTGTTAGTATACTGTAAGTAATACGATGCAGAGTTTAATATGATAGCTCTTGATACGGTATGGCATGCGATGACTTGACTCGAATTTAGTTGAATTATAGACATCAAGTAGTTGTACCTGAGAGAAGGAGAGGGAGAGTGAAATGATGAGAAAGGTCTTGAATCAAGATTTTGATCGCAATTCACGTCTTTGGTCTAAAAAGCTTTAACCCCTCTGAATACGAGGAAGGGAAATAAGCTGAGGTTATACATTTCTGGAGTTCTTTTCTAGTTTTTAGCTACGTAAAGTTGCATTATTAAGACAAGGCCTTGTCAAGTTATACAAATGGGTAGGATAACTTTCCCAAAGTTCCAACTTTACATAACTAAACGAACATAGTGAGTCAAGTCATGTCAACTCATTGCAAGCCAAGTCAAGTCAAGGGCAACGGGCGATATTCCCATTTAATATCCAGTAAGTAGATCTATGCATCTACATCCTTCCTCCGAAGAATAAGGATTTTACCCCCGATAAATTTAGACTGATGGAAATTAAAAATTCACCGTTGCAAGCAAAGTATTTTTACCATGCGATATACACACTACATCATTCATACATAACCCATGAACTAATCTAAGACTTGCTCGCTACAGAAACTCTCAAATCTAACAAGCAAAGTACTCCTGCAAAATTCAGTACCCGTACCCATTTAAATATGTACCTATAATGTATTTTTTATCTGAGTAAGATATTTAGCTACTTGCACTTACTTGACATTAGAGTCCGTAGCCCAATCTGAAAAAGGAGGGAAATGACAAGGAATGCATTAATTTGATGGGAGAAAGACGGCTGTCTGTTGTCATCTCCCCCTTGAGATTCTACATGATCCTTAAGCCTTAAAAATTATGCATCATTTTTGTAACTAGATTCCAAAAGGAAGACACGCACTCTTCTAGAACGAAAAAACACGCTTAAAATCCAACTTTCAGGGAGGTCTAACAATGTTCGTTTGACTCACGCAAAGTCATATTATTAGAAAGAAAAGTATTATTACGCAATCAACAGTCATATATCTTTACTGTAACCTTTAGCGTTGAAATAAGTATAGTGCTCTGAGTCTCGACGAAAGAAATTAAGAATAGAGTCATGTGACACAGTGGAAATCTTGGTTTCTGACAGCATGAGCTGAATGGAGGAGGTACGGGAGAGTTTTAGTCTATCGTAATAGCGTTAGTGTCTCCGGTCGTCATTTTCAGTGTATATAGGTATAGTTATATAAGTTAAGAAAACGAGACTTTTGTGCATAGAAAGCCTCATGGCAAAGGGAAGACTCGCTTGAGTTCAGTTGACTTGCTATTATCTTCACGAGGCTTAAAAACTACTTAGTCAACAAGGCTGTCTTTCCCCAAGATGTAATATCTAGAATGGTCCAAGATACTTCTACATTGCGTACGTATTCAAGGAAATACATACACATGTAGGTAAGTATGTACTGTAAGTGACATGTCGACGACGCTCTTGACTTTGACTTTCGGTTGACAATCAAACTATTACACTCTTCCCATTTTCTCTCCCTAGCACTAATGTAAGTAGTTATTCGCATCAGAGAGGGACGGAAGTGAAATGAACTGGAGATAACTCTCGTCATAAGGCACCATTCATCACATTATCAGATGGAAAACCAATCCAAAAACTATCACATCACGAGTGCACTACTTGCAACACTATTAGATAAACATTAACAAGGTACTTAAACCAAGAGCTTATAAAAATATAATTTTTCATACCATATCACTCGTGTATTCATTCCTATTAAAGACATCGAGTATCATACTCAAATAACTGACACTATATATAGAAGATAACCATTAAGTGTCGCCTGAAAAGACTGAATTTGAACTATCTCCTCGTTATATATACTATAAATGAGGACGCTGGTATTATTAGTGTTCTTCCAGAGTACACCACTAGAACATACTTGCCAAGGCACTTGTATACGTCAATGCTAAGTGGTTGGTTGGTGTGTGGAGTAATGATGCAGATATACAGATATACTACTTGTTAGTGGAACAAGTCATAAATCACAAGATGCGCTTACATGATATACTGCTTTCCTCTACGTTACTTACATAATAGGCAATGCTTTATGACTCTGTTGATGATGATGAAGGGAGCATTTATTGATGGGGTAAAAGAGCAAAAAATATCCTAATGGCTTCTGTTCTACTTCTAAGTGTGACCACACTCAAGTTAACATAATATCACTTATTGCAGTTAAATTTTGACTTACCAGACACAGAATGCAGATTTATGATTACTTCACACAATCAGGATCCACAGGAATTTTTCACACTTCCATTCAAACCCAGCAGTCTGGAATGATTTTCCACATTAACATACGACGCTATTCATTATCCAGATGTTAAAACTCTTAAACTTGTGCCACAAATTTTAATTTTAAGTCTTCAGTTGAGAAAATTGAGTGATTTTCTTTCCATTTTACTGTTTTTCTTTGTTCTAGAGCACCCACTGAGGCCGATGTGAAAATGAGATAGATACTGGTTGACAATTTCCTTTGTTTGGCTAACGTATTGATTAGGTCGTCTTCAGTACATTTTCACACTTAACTGTCAAAAACATATTCGGATCAGTGTTAAATTGTTTGCACAAAAGTTGAATATCAATACTAACTGTCACACAAAGAGAAAGTGAAGCTTGGAAAATGGAAAACGGTCGGAGCAGGTTGGGTAAGTCACTGTTTATTACGTTCTTTGTCTCCGAGTGAAAATGAAAATAGAACAAAGGAAAGTCTCAAAATGTCCCACGCGGAGAGGGTAATGTGATTCAAGTGGAATATTCATAAACTGGAGAAACGCCTGTTTTTTTCACACATTATTAGCGAGTGTGTGCCAAATGGAATGGTTTTCTTCGTAGAAAATTACATAGTCTTGCGTCCTACATACTAGCAGGTTTAAGATACTAATCGGATTGTGTAGGTACTGACAATAGTATTTTTGAATTGGTTATTCTGTTCGTGTTAGGTATGTTAACTGTCGAAATAGGAGGTTAGATTTAAGATTAAGAGGACAAGACAGACAGGACAAGGCACACTTCACAAATGAAATTATCCAGGCCTCGTTCACATCACTGTCGATCCAATGTTCTTGTACTTATCTGTATTCATGTCCATTTGAGATTGGCAGAGAAATGGTGTAGAATAGTGCAAAATTCAAGTGGGAGTACCTTTAGGTTGTTGCGAAAGCAGAAGCCTAGAGCTAGAGTCCAGCTTTAGGTAGAATTGAACTGAGATGCATGATTTCAAGTCAAGTCAAGATTCACAGGAAAGTTTTTGCTGTGGAATTGAAAAAGGCTCTATCCATGGACAGACAGGAAATTTCACACACTTTCACTTTGTTGTCAGAGTCCAGGCTATGTATAGTGTGGATTGTCCAGGAGTTCTCCAGTCTCACGTTCACTTCCTCCGGTTGAAAAGTGAACGTACCTTTTGTGCTTTAGTACTTACGAGAGTCACACAACACTTTTCTTTTAAAAGCAACAGCTAGAAATTTCGGAGGGATATCTTGCGATATGATACTGTTGGAAAATTCACTCACTTTCTCACTCACTCACAAGGATATTACTACTCGGGTGGTGAAAAGGATTTTCCGTGTTTTGTTTTGTTATAACCTATGCTATTGTATTGCTTACTTTACTTTTATGCTGAAATGCTCAACATTCAAGCGAATGGCTTAAACTTTGTAGATTTAATGCTTAAACTGCTTTCCTCTCCTTCGGAGTAGTACATTGAGACGAGACTCCAGGAGTTGCTAGAAGACCCAGCTCTTTTCTCCAGTACACTTCAGCAGAATGGAATACAAGAGTGCAAATAGAATGCAATAGAAAGTAAATGTAATGTAGCGTTAAGGAATGGTATCCTTCGACCAAGAGTGCCTACCTCCTCTACAACAAATACTAACAACCAAGTCGACTCAAGTGAGAGAGGTTCTTTTCTGGTGGATGACTCGAGGAGCTTTAAGTGGAATGTAGTTCTTGTGGTCCGTTTCGCTCTTCTGTTCCGTTCCGGGCAAGAACTCTGTACAGACTGACTGTTCGGAGGGGAGACGGCGCTTTTCCCTGTACCTACGAATACACCAACAAAACTCCGACCAACACACGACTACTCTTAGTACTCTCAACCCAGACTTTCTCACTCTTTTCACTACCCAATCCTACTTACTTACCTCTTCCTCTATTATACTACACTACTGTCTCCCACCCCATTCCTCTTACCATTGCCTCATAATAACCACTACCTCTCTCCCTAGTATATATCTATCAATGCATACATTTATAGATACTATACCTATCCAAATATTCCACTAACAGATGAATACCTACTCTAAATGCAATATCTTTTAGCTAAGAACCATGCCTGACCATTCTGTATATGTTCATCCGTTCCTTTCTTCAAGACTTCAATGGCCATCCTGACCATGCATACTTTAACTACATTTACCGTTTATTTCTGAGCAGGGGAATCCAAGAAAAGAAACAATTCGAACAGTTTTCACTTTAATGCACATTTTCATTCATTACATTTTTTTACAAATACCTTTTAGGATCTATATAGAACATCTATCTGCATTTTCAAATTGAGAATACTTTTCATACGCCAGCCAGAAATCCATTAGTGGCACTGTAATTACTAACTATTGCACACGTAGTATAATTTGGCAATTTAAGGTCCGGCTGCAATCTAGCGGAATTGGGTGTTTTTGTTTTTATTTTTTTGAAAAGCAAAGATAACTCAACTAGAACTCAATTTGGAAAATTTTTTATCAGACATTCTGTCAGGGTCCTAGACGGTTACAATGCTCCGTTTTGCCTAAAAAGACATTTAGTATTTAAATGAATCCCACCGAAAAAATATTTTTTTTGTAATCTGTCCACTGTGACCTTTACGAGTCAAAATTGTAACAAGTCTGAGCCTTTTGACCCTTCAGGATAGTTAATCTAAATTTTGGGACTAATTACGTCCAGATTTATTGACAATTAGACGAGTTATTTGGGCAGAGATGGAGTAGGAAAACACATGTAAATGGGACTGCTGCAGCAGGACCTTAAGATGTTCAATCATAACATCGAAGCAATGTAAGCGCAGTAGTGGTAATAATTCATTTTAATTGCAAGTTGTTTACTGATATGAAAATCAAACTTTTCAATTAACTTATACAGGTACTTATTAGGTATTATACATAGATTAGGCATTACGTATTAGGTACATGACTATGATTCTACCGCTAATTCCTAATTATTATTTTATGATTCTATTTGCAACATGTCAACAATGTCAAGTTACGATTAATTTGTCGATAGTCGATATACGTAGTTTCTGCAATCAAAGGTTACCTCTAGCCAGCCTCTGGCTCTATGTTCGATTATAAATGTTTCATGGCTTTACTAACCGTAAGCGTTTATTGTAATCTCATCAGAGTGGGTGTGATGTAATAGAAATCATTAATAATATCGTTAGTATAAAATTGGTTAGCAAATAGTTAGTTATATAGCAGCTGCACCGTAAATAATCATTGCTATTTGTACTGTTGTGTGTGAGTATTCCCTTTAGAAATGCATTTATATTTGTTAGAGCCTTCTTGTACTGTTGAATTCATGTCTTGTCAAGGCATGTCAATTCTGTCTATTGCCTGGAATGAAAGTAGACAGGAAAGCATATTGCGAATACATAGATCGGTAAAGCCTTATTTGGGTATGGAAAGATATAAGATTGAGATAAACATTAAGGTAGGAACATGAAGTGGTGCATTGTAAAAGGTAACTAACAAACTAGGTTACTTATGTATTTCTATGTTTTGTTGTAGATAAATATCGAATTGAATTCAGTCGGCAGGGCAGTGGGAGCATATAAAGAGAGAGACAAGACTGGGAAAGAACTAACCAACGAGCAGTCCACCTCCCGCCCATTCATACATCTCTAAAACGAAAATCAGAAAATTGTGGACCTTAGCAATCTGCTGCCAATCCAAGTAAAATAAAAATACATACCAGGACAAAAAACACAACAGGAGCATGTCAAAGGGAGCAATTGTCCGATTTGTTTATTTTGGCCTTGTCATATCACGCCATTTTTCCTTCCTCGATTCAACTCTAACCCCGAATTAAGATAACCAACCGCCAAATACATACAATAGGCACAACACATAAAGTCCAATTCACAGAAAAAAAATCCCATTTCTTTGGTATTCGTATGAAAAGTAGGAAGTTCCAACTCATTGTTCATGCAAATCCGTTTATAGCTTTTAGAAAGCGGCACTATCGTGTTGTGTTCAGCCTCAGAATATATATAGCTACTAGCTATTTACCTCCAGAATATTTTGCCCTTACATTTATACTCAAAACCAAGAAAGGAACGGATCGGAAATTCGTTTTGTTCGTTCGCAAAATTGTTATCATGTTCCAACGTATCTTTTCCTTTCATATGCAAACTAATATAAACATGCATATCCCGCTATTTCAGTCCCGGTCCACACGTTACACATTACCTAACTTTTCCGTATTACATTGTCCCACCTATACTCCCGAACGGATAACAGTGCATTATTAACTGCATATCTGCAAACGAGAACAAACTTTCTTCTCAAACTAGGTTGACTGCTATTAGACTTCACTGCATTCTCCTTAAAATACCACTAACACAGTACACCCGACACAAACACACAGAGTATATTTTACAAAAACCTAATTTAAGGTACATGCAAAAGCACGACTAAATAATGTACATGGGGCTTTCCGTTATGTTTTCCTTTGCCAAATCTCTATGTTTGGAATTTAACATATTTTTTGCTATTTCAAGGCTTTTCATTTGAAGGTCGATTGATACCTAATGTTTCCAGAAGTTCTCCAAGTTTATACCTATTGGTAAGGAGATCGAACACTGAAAGTCATCTGGAAGACATTGCCTCATTATCATGTAAAGACTGAAGTTATTTAAGATTTCAAAGTCACCATGCTCCTAAATGCATCTATAACTCTCCATAGTAGACTCGAACAAAGTAGAGGTATGTACGCAATTTTTGGTTTCCAGATTTAAACCAAGTACTAATGAGTTTATACGAAATAGACTAAATTCTAATTCTATTCTTCTAAAAAACTACAATCTGTACAAGTAAACTGGGGCAGAAAATGGAAGGCAGAAAATTATTTGTAAGACAGCATGTTGTCTCAATTCTGTACTTATTGGTATGTACTTACTGAAAATTACAACTTATGCTCGATATTTGTAAGTTACTACTAGACTGCATTAGAATGCATCTAATAACTAGGATTTGATATGGGGAAGATGATTACTTATTGCACGAAATTGTTAGGTAAATTGGAGACATTAATAACACGTAATTGTATGTAGAGTGATGAATTGGAGGTCAAATCGGGATAACTATACTATATAGTTGAATAGTAGCGTATAGATATTGTGGAGACTTCTGAAAGTACATGCAACTCCTTGGTTAGTAATTATTGTAGTTTGTCTTTTCTTTCAGTAGGATATTTAGGAATTATTAGGGGAGAAGGAGGGAATGAGAGAAACATAGAATTAAGTAGTTTTTGTTCGTCTATAGTTTCATCTGGTTTGCCATCGAAATACAAGGACTAAATAGGTGGCTTCAGTATTTAGTAATCTATGTAGGAGTTGATGTTGTAAATACACGCAAAGGGAGAAGCGTTTGATAAGAATTAAATAGTGTATTGAGACAAGACAGGACAGACAATCAACCCGACTTAACGTGTATCCAACGCAAAACCCAACATTGCCTAATACTGTACAAAACTTATTATATTACTACTACTACAGTTACTATTCTACTACTACTCTGCCTAAGCATACTATCCATAGTCAAACTACTCTATGCCTAGTTTAGTTCATCGGCCGTGTCTAGACACTTAACGGGAGTATTTACTTGTATAGCCGAGGCGGAGTGCAGGAGTAACTAGCTAAGTAAGTAGCCTAGCTCTTCCACGCTCCACTAATTAGATTACCAACTTTGGGTGATGGCGTCGTAAATAACGACCTGTTAAATAGACCTTTTCTACTTCTCCGTGCACTACACTTACACTCTGCTCTTTCCTAATACAAAAGACAACAATATGCTTACCTTACTAAATACCACTCTCTGCTGCATACAAGAAAAACATTAACATTAATAGCTTTTTAGTCTACATGCACTTTCAAGACATAATATTGGCATTTCCATTTAAAACTATTTTCAATTTCTAGCACAAACGATAGTACTCGATGTCTACCTAATTTCGCGATAAATGTTTTTGCTATTTCGTATCAAGGTAGAATTGATGAATTGATTGAAGAAAGTGCACAGTAATCTAAACGTGATCGTGGAATTTACAAATATTTCTACTAATCATATTTTTCAGAAATATTAATTACATAAACGTAAACCGTAACACATACGACATGATCTGTATGTATACCTATGTCATGTACACAAATAATTTCAACAGTTAACCAGCAAATTATATCTGAACGAGAAATATCGTAGAGAAAATATGGAAATGTTTAAATAGAAAGAAAAGAGTCCAGATGCAGCAGAGAGCATAAATAGTAAATATGGGTGTCAAAAAGCATATTTGACTAGGAGTTCATGAGATTGTTATGATTTCCGGCTTTTGAACAGCAAGTTCTCTGAATCAGGTATATATTATCCTTTTATACCACTGCAATTCAGGGTTTCACTTCCTTCCTGCATGCACATGTACAATATACATATTTCTGATTGTATCCTTCACATTATTAAGTATACTGCTTTTCCTTCTGGTGAATACTTAGGTATTGTGTAACATAACGCATAATATTTTGCGTATTATGCATCAACCACTTTATAGAATAGATGAGATTTTGACTTCATTATTGCTACAGGCTATACATCTAACCTCTCTCTGTGCTAAACGATTTAAAATGCTTCAATTGAATTTTGGCAGAGGTAAAACGGGTAAAAGGTAAATACTAAATCCTGCTGTAAGTACTACTGCCTCCGAATAATATGTCTAATATTATGCTGCAGTAGTGCTACTCAAGTACAATGGATCTTTATGGGATAAAGCTGTACAAGCTTCGCTTGTAGCTGAATAAAATAAATGAGATGAGAGTAAGTTTGGTTAGTAGCTGCCTGACTTATGTCTTCCTTCCTATCCGAAACCATAGGAAGTGTACACGCTTATTATTATGTACATTTCCATGAATACATTTCAACTACGCATAATAACGGACTTCAAATGATACTCCTTCCCAGTAGCTCTGTGTTTAGCTACCTTTTCAGCCTTTTATTGCTAAATGCTTCCTACTTCCATGCTGATAGACCTAAACCAACTATGCATGCATTTCTGCCTTATCCCACTACCTCTTCACTACAACGTGCACCATTTTGTTACTTCTATATTTTGTGGCATTGGCATTTTTTATTTTTATTTTGCTATGACTTTTATCGATACGAAATTATTTTCAACCTACTAGATAGAATGTTCGCTTATTATTTTTCCGAATTCTTCATTATGACTTCATATTTTTACCCAGATTTATTGGTCAAAAATGACTCAACATAAGATGTGTGATGAGATATTTAGCTTAGGTGTGGAAATACATGAGATGTGTATGGTGTGCCAAATTTTGGGTTCATATTTGTACTTGGGGAGCTAAAAGTACTTCATAAAACAAGGTTTCTCAGAAATATATGGTACTATTTTTGAAAACGTTCCGGTTAGCGACCGAAGAAGTTTACTCGGGGACCGTTCGGGCCGGACGTTTTGACTCCGAAACTAATCATCCGATTCTAGGGATCTAATTTTATTACTTTTGATCAAGGGCTATATTTTGCCAGTAAACAATCGTTTGAAGTGTTTTACGAAGTTCGAAAGAGCCTTGAAAGGTTTTGGTAATTGTAAAGTTGTTGAAATAAACCGAGATCATAATGGGATGTCGAGAATTGCTTGGGAAGTGGATTGCTTGGCTATGATTAGTATTAAATATTCTGGAGGCGGTACGTCACGGAGTCGTAATTAAATTGGAAGGACAAAAGATTTCAGAGTATCTGTTCATTTGATGATACTATAATAACAAGAATTGATTTTTGTTATAATAATTCAGGTGTTCGCTGGACTGACTGTGTTGTTTGTGGTGTACTTTGCACACATATATAGGTATATCAATCATGACGACCTGGCCGGGCCATATTGGCTGGTTCTAATATCCATGATATTCATCTTTGCTTGTGCAGTCCTCATCTGCTATATTTTCGTTGACCCACGGGAGTTTAGGAAAACAGTAAGATATTGCTTTAAAATATATTTTATGACCATTCTTATAGCAAAATTTGGTATAAAATGTTGTATTATTGTTGGTGGTACTCAGTACTCTGTATTATGATATTCCTGGTTTTGTAGCTATTCATATGCTACCTTGTCGTTATTACAAGCAATGTGTGGTGCAAGCTTCATAGTCGGGTTAATGAGATACGATGAAGTGCCTATCCTGCGCGGAAGGTATCAGATAGTAGATGGGAAGACCTATGCTATGCTGTAGAAATTTGGGTAGGACACTTTGGGTATAGGAAGACATTTGAACAGGATCAAAGAATTCGTGGAACATGATCAATTGGCTTGGAAGTATCAGGATGGACTTTATTATTATTGGAAACTATTTAATTGCGGGCTCGCTAGGTACTAGCATTACCATTGCACATTGTTTTGAAAATTGAACATTTATCTGAATTTGATAGCTCATTTTATTTTTGGATTAGAGTTATTCACTGGAGATACTGGAGAACAACGTTTAATGAGTAGTATTCTTTACCTAATACCCCATATTTCTTTTATCTTTGATTGATTTGTTTTGAATTGACTCTTATCTTTGAACTATATGTAAGGCATCCTTCATTAAACGCAGCTAATAAATTATTATTATGATAGAGTAAGAAATTATTAGTAGGTAATTATAACATTTGAAGCACATGAAAAATGTAAACGTGTGTATTACCGAGTAGTTTAAAATTATATAGAGTCATTTGCAATAAAATATCAGGAAAAGATAGAGGAGTTTCATGGTTCATAGATAGGTAGCAGAATGCCGTAGTTAGTTTAACATTGAAATTTATCGTCTTGCTGCAACAAAGCATAAAAGTTGGCGATTTATATGCAAAGAGCAGTTCTGAGTAGCCACTTGAGTCTAAACAAATTGGGGGGTCCCTTTCAGAGACAAGGAACAAAATGCTTCTTTTTTCTTTTATTCTTTCAGGAAAGGAAAAAAGCGGAGAGGGTATGTGGAGGGGAAAAGTCATGTCAAGTCAAACCAAATCAACTATAACAGCAAGAGTTTATCCTTAGATACTTATTATGTACACACGTCTCTTACGTGCACACATATATCTCCATATAACACGAAACTACTAAGTTTCAAGCATACGTTCGTTCAACAGTAGACGGATGATGTGCTAAAATACAATGTAGACTCTACCATTTCGAGACCTTTCCTTACAAATTATATGCATTAGACATTTCCTTAACACTACACTACACATGTACATGCATACTATACTGCTACCACGCACAGATTCAATGTCCAAACAATCCCTAGTGCGTAGGCATACACGTATGGGTGTATCTACAGGGCGATACTTAACAATGGTCCAGTATCTGTAGAGGAAATTGAATTTGGCCATTTTGAAGGTTTAATCACGTTCGCAATTTAAAAATGTGGAGAGATTGGACAGTTTTAAATTACTTCAAGACTCAAAAGATTTATGCTCGTCTATAGCTTTTTTTTTTTTAAATATTCACATAAAGAACGGGTCGATTTTCTCAAGATTTGACAGAAATCGGTTTAGTTTCTTCCCAATTTTAAAACAAAATTATATATTTTAGCATCATTTTCCACAACATTGAAATCCGAAGATGTATTTGGGTCTTCAACGTGCATTCTAGAAAAAATTGATTCCTCTGTTAAGTGCTACCCTGTGTAAATATTATCCATAGGTCTTCTACTTTGGCATGTAGTTTAGCGTTTACTGTTTATTATGTTAACTGCGTGCAGAATAGAAGTATGAATATATGTTGAGGAAAACAAGTGAAAATTTAGTGAAGGAGAAATGCAGTTATGTTATAGTGCATGTGAGTAAATATATGAGGAAAGACAAGAGCACATAGAAAAGAAGACAAGACAGAAAAGGAGGAGGCCTAAGCAGCATGAACTCATTGATTTATGGCAACCTCTTTAATTCCCCACTCCTAAATTCACCACCCGTTTAATCCCTATCGCATCACAGACAGCATTAAAACTTGCGAAGAAGATATTAAGTACTATTATACATGAAAGTATGTACAAGTCTCCAATTTATACTCTCTATATTCAAACGCTGTTCTTCTACTCCTATCCTCACTACCCCTTTTGGCTACTCTTTCCAAAGAGAACACAATATATAACGTTTCTTTTTCTTTGTGTGTTTTCCATTAAATTCTCCCGGAGAAAGAATGCAGAATATTTTAAACCGATGATGTAGGCCGTAGTATATTTAGCAAAAACTTTTAGCACTCTCATAATTACGGAGAAACATTTGCTAAATATAAAAAAGAACTTTGCAAACAACGATGAAGAGTATTAGTAAGTATTATAATGTAGAGAAACAATCCTACGTATATCAGTATAGTATCCTCTCGAAAAACAAACGAGGAAATGGCTATTCCCTGGGATGTGCTAAGATGAAAAAATAACGGAATATTTAGGTAGTGTGCCATACAAAATAGCGAACATCAAAATCTACTATAGCAGTTCCCTTTGTTAAAAAACCTGTCTTGTCGTGTCGAACGATTTTCCGGGCAAAAGAGTGCTTATTCTTCTTTGAAATACGCTCTGGACACAGAAGCGTGAAATATATTCATTTCTATGCAAAGAACGATTTTTACGTTTTTACACCCAACTGAAGTAAACATGAAGCGAGTACATTTCAAAATACTGCATTGGCCAATTAATAATAGCGAAATGTCATTAGTCAGTGTTTGGTTTTGGTTGGCATGATTAGTAGCAGATAGGATGTTCGAAATTACATGTTAGCTGCAGATTCTGAATTCTGATTC
>JABASH010002351.1:0-20577 GCA_019776445.1 Tomocerus maximus
CCCGCAGACTTTTGCCTCAAATCTCCCCCCATAATTTGTTCACAGACAGACAGACAGACAGACAGACAGACAGACAGACTGTTAGGAGTGATCGCATAAAGTTGGACCTGAGGGTCGCAACTTAATAATGATCTAGTTCGGTACAAGCAAACAATAACAATGTACTTTGATGTCAAATTGGCTGTGTGTTGTTTATACAGGAGGACCTAGGATGTTACTTTGTTACTTAATTTTTAGCCTGCAAATTCTTGTACAGTAATCCAGTAGGAAGGCATTATTATTTTTTGTTCCTTGTCTAATGGTCACTAGCTCGCACCACAATTTTTTGTGCCTTGTGCACATTAATATAATTGTTTTTTGATTAGTAATTGACCTTTTTAACAGTTTCCATCAGATAAGTCTACTACAATGCAAGAAGTGAAATAGTAGAGTCTTTATAGGGACACGAGGATTGTAATTGTAATAAGGATTAACATTATACCTGTTGATGTGGCATATAAAGTGATGCCCTTTCATCCAATTAAGTATATAATTTCCTGCAAATAGCGTTGCTGACTGCCTTTCATGACTGAATGCTATATGAATAGAAGAGGACAGAGGATGACGTATAATCGGAGATTGTGGTCCTCAGAGTGCAATAGTATGGCTATTAGACCTCCTCGCCCCTCTGATCGTAGTTTTGAGTAATAGCGTTGAGTTCAGAGAGACGGAAGATTATACACCAGCACATTGGATCTGTAAAAAATGTTTTCTCTTTTCTGCACGGTTCATATCATCCCAGTAGTAAAACATAACGCCGTGCCGTGAGTCTGGATCTGGAATAGCATTGGTGAGACGCTTATGTCGCGAACAAGAGCAAAACCAAACCAAGTATTCTCGAAGAAGCAGTAAGTGGCAGTGGCAGTCGACATTTGGCCATAGTTGAAGACAGACCGTTCCTCCTGTTTGCTGTTCCTGCTTTCTGCGTTTATGCTAAAATAACGAGATTCTTAAGGAGATTTCAACTCTTTTGCGTCCAACTATCTCTCAGACACAACTGAAATTAACTCAGCATTCGAGCACAATAATAATACCAACTCAAAAATACAAAATAGGCTTATTCAAAATTCCACTTTACTCCGGCTGTTACAAATACTCGAAAGTCTGAATTTTCTTACGTTTACCTTCTTGATTGTGTCCTACCTACCATGAACGCAAAACATTCAGTACAATTTCCATTCTTTGAAAGGTTTATTGTAAGAAATGATAAACTGAATTTTATTTACCTTGGTTTGATTGTATCGATTAATTGTGCACGGTAATGCTATAAGTACATTTAAATCTACAAAACTATTTACTCAGACTTTCGCTGAAACAAAAGTTTTCTTTGAACCTCAGTGTCGGTGTATTGTGGTAACAATAACTAAATATTTACTCAGTTTCAGCAGGGCATTCCTTCACTTCAGAGCTACAGGAAAATAACCACATTACTTACCAAATATGAAAATACCAAATTATCGTGTTCTAAGGTAAGATTTTGTCAAAATCGTAAACATTAATATGACAATCCCGCAGTATTATAGTTTGAGGAACTAAAATACTATACATGAATAAGGTCCACAGAATATTGTATACATTTATATCCAATGTATCAGAAGAACTATTTCCTTGAGACTTTTCTCTTAAGTTGCACACACAACGTTTACTTCGTATAAAAGCATTTCTAAAAGTGCAAATACCTCAAAATAGTTATCAAAACTAGCAAGTTTTTAAGAACGAGCAACAATTGCTGTAGTTTTCTCATTTTATTTGAGTAGTTATTGTCACATAATATCATGTCATATATGATGATCTTCCAATATAGGATTTTCCTCCATTTCAAATTATGAAACCGTCACAATGTCATTGGATTTTGCAAAAAGTTAACTCATTTTATTCCCATTGGGATGCGGATAAAATAAATTGAAGCTACAGACAGAGAAAAGGTTACCTACATATTTATATGTAGCAGTAGATCTGATTTGTCACAGTCACGTTGTCATCATACCATATGTATAGTACTGTGTATGTTCCTATGGGTCATAGGTACTTAAATAAACTACATGTCCGAAGTCCGAACTAGAAAATGGGAGGTAGATGCTTAAAGAAATAAAATTCCTACAAGTCTTTGCATTATTAAAGATAACCGACAACTTTAAGTTTGGTCTGTTGATTTGGGTCGTTGTGATGTGATTACATGTACAGTTGTAATTTTTGTAATGCATTGCTGTAGTTTGTCTTGTCATATGCATGCAAGCGTGAAATAAATAGAATCTACAGTAAACTGTATTACCTAACCTGCATTTTATTGTTAGTAAAAGTAATATTAGTATTAGCGATGATGAGCCAGAAAATTCCATCCTGGGTTTACATTGACCGTGATAGAACTGCTAACTTAGATAATATCTCTTATAACCCATTTTCTAATAATAGGAAAAGTTTTACAGATATCACTAAGTAGATATCACTGTCACAGATCAGGCCAAGGTTTTGTAATATTTGTACCAGCAATAATTGACATATTGGTACAGTTGTAATATCAGTAAACTAATAAGTTACGGAAATTATTATTTCGTTTCTTGAAATGTGTCAGATGTTGGTTCGGTCTCTGAGAAACTATACATTTTAAAATAGCCATTTAATCACAATTGATTAATGTCAACTTTAAAATTAAATTAAAGTGTACACCTTTGCTTTGTTTTAGATATCATACATCGTACCTCACTTAAATCTCTTAGGTTAGGTATCTGTACTAAAATACTATAGCATGGTTTATGTATTAGTTGAGTTTCCTGAATGTGAAATAGAGTTGCCCTACAACTCGATGATTTGTAGTTTTTGACATGCTCATGTGGAATTGTAGGGGTGCAATAAAACGCGTCCCTGCTTTTGTACAAAGGTACTTTGCTGCGTAACTGTGACAGACAATTCTTAAAGGAAAGTTATTCACGGATGCACGCGGATGCCTCGACAATCTTCACACTGGCAAAAGTTTATAAATTATACCAAGCAGTGACATAAGAACAGAGGGAAGTTTCATATCAACGACCACCTACATTCTTATCTGTCGGCTTGTGTGTCTTCTCTCTTTGTCAATCCCACGCAGTCTGGCACCACAATCCTATCTTGGAATTTTCCTCATTGAATTCGAATTGGTTTTCTTTTCTTCAATATGTAATTGAATTGGGTTGGGTTTTCAAAAGAAAATATTAAAAGCGCCCCGTAACAAAAATTCAACAAGAGAATGCTCTTTTCTATTAGCCTTTGGCGTGTGCTACCATAGTCTGAAAATGTTTTGAGTAACAACAGGTGCCAACCCAATTTCCATTATTTTAAATGGATCTCAATATTATGGTGCATAGGAAAGTGAAAAATAAATGCACGGTTCGACGGAGATGGATAAGCACACTACTCCAAATGGATTGAAAAAAGCTTTTAAACATCTGAATTTTTCAATTCTTTCTAATGCTATTCTAGGATTTATGAAATGAAATCTATTATTAGAAACGAATAGTGATTCCAATTCATTATTCATACAAAAATATGAGCCCTGTATCACATCGACATAATAACTTGCAGCATCTAGCAATGTAAATGTATTATTCGTACCTTTAGGCGGGTTTAGCAAAAGCTCTGCTTAGTATTAGCGGAAAGAGAAGCCAAGATGTGCTATAACTATCCATACATCCATTATTATTATGCTTTGTAAAATTCACATTATAAATATAGCTTATAGCTTAGCTTTAGCTGCTCGTGCTTATAGAATGAATTGGATGGATCTTTCTTCTGAGCTATCTATCATGAAATGGATTTTCCTAGGAGAATATTAAATGAACGCTGTAAACACACTCTCATGATATATTAACATTGAGTCTGTTTTGAGTAGATCCATAGATAGACGCTACAATTTTAGCTGACGCGCATTTTTCTGACGTGCCAATTGATAAAAAATGCATTGTTTTCCACTTGTCAGACATAACCTTTGTGATCCATTTAGTTTTTCGATGCTGATGAGCTCAGCTTCTGTCTGACTTAGATGGATTGCAAAACTTGTATGTTTGATGGTCAGTTGCTTCAGCATTCTCTTATTTATTTTCCTTATTGATGTGGACAGCAAAAGTATCTGGAACTACGCCTGGTTATTTCAATTATCACATTTTTCAAGTTATTGCAATAGGGGTAGCATTATGTTCTGCTTTGCCTAGTATTTTAGTTACAAAATAGCATTTCTCAAGTTGTAATAAGAATAGAAATGTAATAATAGTTTGTAAACTGTTTTGCATAGTTGTTAACAGGCTCTGTATAAACATACATACATACTTATCCTCTATTTATTTTTAGCCTCCAGAGTTATTTATTCAGCTATGCTATACTAATAGGCGTGGACAGGCAATTTTTAGTGATAGATATAATTGAATCGATAAAATATTGCGTAAACTGTTCAATAACATTGTTTTGTGGAAATCTTTCCTAGTAAATAACAATAAAGATATTAATTAAGGAACATAACCTACGTAAGTACGCAGAAAGATACAAGGTCGGACCACATTGAGATCATTCCTTTCTATGTACGTATTATTTTAATGTATGCAATACATCTAAGTACAATGTACCAACAAAAACGCAATTTATATAATTTGAAGTATAGGTAAATGTGACCACATTACACAGACTAAGCAAAACCGGTATTTTACTGATCTCTTGATTTGATTCTATCCTCAGCTATTATTTCTATGATGAGATGACCATTACTTATATATTAGTATTAATATATACTCTATACTGTCTGCTCTTCACTTACATTCGCGAACTTCTATGCATGCTCAAATTCAAATCATTTCCTAGCATTCTATGTACTATGACTGAGTATTAGGTCTGAGGGTCTGACATTCATTGGTATCAAGTATCAAGTATAAGTATATAATATTATAGAATATGCTGTTATCTATGGTGGCAGCCAGGAGGTATACCAATAATTTAAGTGATCCAACCAGTCTAGACCATTAGGACTAAACCATGCATGAGGGGAAAGGCTGGTAGAAATATTACGCTATCTTATGTCAGGTTCATTGTACAAAATTACAATCAAATTCCCCAGGAAGCCATTGCATTATATTCAACAGATTTTTAATACAAAAGTACAAACTAAAACTCATATAATCATAGTCTAAAAGTTCAAATGAAAGATGTAGAATACTGGGTAGTCGTATTAGGTTTCCAATTTTAAATTACATACTTTATTTGCTCTTCCAATGTTATACTACTATTGATTTAAGACTATCGAAATATTTCTATTGTTTGAAAAGACTCTATTGGCCTAGACTATTAAGATAAGGCAGGTGTTCGATTTCTGGCTGCTTTATACGATACAATTGCGATAAATACATTGTTTACATGCATCAAAATAAGCACTTTGTTCTAGGTGCTGCTTATCTTTTATAGTTCTACATAAACCATTCCCACATGCATCCCTTATGATTATGACTGCACCTGCATATATTTAGTCATAATATTGAGTTTGTGGGGAAGCAAACTATTGTTTATATGCCTGCTTCTCATTATAGCAGCGCTATGCATTTACGGATGCTATTATTCAAGTTCATAAGTAATAAGTATAAATGTGATGGTAATTGCCAACAAATCAACAGTGTATCTCATTGGTATGTTAGGTATCAGTAAACCAGATGCTAGAAACTCGAGCTACTCGAGCATGTATTGAAATCTGTAACATTATTTTGATAAACAAGCAGTCATTCCATATTTGCGATGTATAAATAGTAGGTAGAGAACCACTACTTATTAACTCACAATGAATCAGCAAATAAATCCTGATCTCTAGATTAGAGCACACAACAGATCCACAAGTCCATAAAATATTATTGTCTTTGTCTGCGATTTGTGTGGTTCAATCGGAATTGCTTTATGTGCGTCATTCAGTTCAATTCTTAAAGGTAATAATGGAAGGAATTCCCAATCATCCCTTACAATGTTACAATCCTGTTTTGCTAGTATGATAAAAATCTGCAAAGAATTGGCTAAAAGTTTTGCACTTCACACTTTTAATACTTGCATTAATTCCGTACCCAAATAAATATGAAATTTGTCTCAAAATTGTCATGTATTGTCATGTAGATCAAAATCAGTCAAAATAGGTTTTTTGTCTTCATACATAAGTATTATTGTCGTTAACCGTTTCTTACACAGAACAATGAATGATAGTGAATGCCAAAGTTCAAAGTATAAGTAAGCACTTTAAGTTATACGAAAAAAACGGACTAGCTATTCATGTAAACATTTTGAGGTTAACGCAAATTAAATAATTTACTTTTCCCTTCCTTGAAGTTCACTCATAAATTGAGACTGACTTTACATTATCTAACAAGATTTGGCATTTGGGGAATTCAGTTTCATCATGGAATTCCTAATTGCATGTTATGTAATAGAAGAGTAAATGTCAGTTTGAAAGTGTAATACCAAGGGAGAAAATTGCGTGGCTGGAGATGTATGTAAAGTGTATGTTTGTAGCACTACCTTCTGTCATTTAAATTAAGATTCTTCAGCTACTTAAGTGCATTTAGTTTTATCGCATATTTATGTGTAGTTCATTGGATTCACTGAATACGTTAATACAGGCTGCTGAGATAACGACGTTATATACACAAGAGGCATAAATGTCACTTGAGTAAATAAGTGGAGAGGATGAGTTGAGTGGATAAAAGTTAAACTTGAGTAGGTATATGCCTAATAGACACTCTATGTTCAATTGAATTGCGTTCCAGACATGCATAGTTGGCATAATGGGCTTAAGACTAATGACATAATGCAGAAAGCCTATATATGCTCAACTGGTGTCTGTTGACTTCCCTATATTCATATAATAATACACAATATATGCTATTAAGTCAAAGCTCATCTTATCTCTTCTTTTTATGAGCGTGGCAAGTGACAGTGTCAAGAAATTCTTATCGCCTATCATGAAATCTCACTCTAGAGCTGAGCTAATGAAAACAAGTTTTATTTAATCCCTAGCAATTGGGAATTAAATTGTATGACAAAGTTTCAATTTCAATTCTGTTGATCTTTCTGGTTGGATTCGACATTGTGAGTGTGATGCGAAGATGAGTTGGTAGGCACTGCCATACTTTCGTTTATTTTTTCTGTATTTTTAGTGCTTTTCGCAGAATTCAAGTATTGGGTTAATAGGCAGCGACAGCCACGCGAAAAGAAGTTGGCAAAAGTGCAGGAATCAAATTTTATCAACGAATGTAATACAGTAGGGTTAAAAATAAATATGAGTGAAAATGTAGAGAAATAACCCAATCTTTGATGCCAATGTTATGCTATGAATGTCCTAGTCCCATATTATATTCCCATATCTCAATACGTATCAACTAATATTCAGATAGTATGCAGAAATGGGACAAGCTCTATCGTTCTACTCCACATTTAAGTAGAAGACGAACTCAGACTACTTTTTATTTTCCCTAGAGGCATCTTTTCAAAGTCTCGAGTCATCAACTGTCAAACTAGCATATATCTCCATTAATAATTGTCGATACCAAAAACAGCTATTTGTGGCTATGTTGCATATTTAATACAGAAATACAAACAGTTCTTGGAAATGATCATCAAACGTTCTCATTCAGCCCCATTATACCAAATGATATGCTAATTATGAATAATAACACAGAGGTCTACGCACTGGAAACATTTATGAGTAATAGTGACTAATGACAGTATTTTTGAGTTTGCAAATCGTGAACCTTGACTGAACAACCTATTTAAATGGTT
Source organism: Tomocerus maximus (assembly GCA_019776445.1). Classification (NCBI taxonomy): domain Eukaryota; kingdom Metazoa; phylum Arthropoda; class Collembola; order Entomobryomorpha; family Tomoceridae; genus Tomocerus; species Tomocerus maximus. The sequence goes on from JABASH010002351.1 coordinate 7,810, forward strand.
TAAAAACATCTATAGGTTAAGCTACGATGCATATCTGTCTGTACATAGTAATCATATACCTACTGAACCATGACACAACTCCCATCATTTTATGTTTTGTTTATGCAAACTGGGCAATAACACAAAATATGCTACCAATTTAAATTGACACTAATGACCATCTTTGAAAAGTAATACGTATTTTCATGCAAATACTCTAACGAAGGGGAATTGGCTTAGGAATTGGAGTAAAAGAATTCAAAATTGTACAGGACTGATTCGTATTCGTAGGATGATTTCTAGAAATGGTTAGACTGTGTACGATATGGACTGGGCTAATGATACAGAGAGAATATGGCAAGTCAATCACACAGATCAGCGCACCCGATACGGCTTTCTTCTTGTTTTGCTGACATCAGAGAAATTCATTTTCCACCAGGATTGCTGAATTGGCTCCATTTGACTATAACCAGATAATCTCACATTAGGCAGTCTACAGTCTGCCACAGTTTATATATTTTTCCCATTTCAGTCAAAAGTAAATAAATTGGATAAGTCAATAAAATATAGAGGTAACTACGCTCAAAGTTACTGCTCACTTATGTTTTGATGGACATTATTGTCGCTAAATTGCATTTTATGTCTAATTCCTTCTGCATTTTGCACAATTAGGTATGCTTGTCAGAAACTCAAGACAAACACATAAATGAAGTTACTTGCTGACTAAGAATAAGTTATAGTGATTGACATGTCATCACTTTGACGAGTTGGTTAGTATTCATAGTAATTACTCTCAAATTAAGCCATGTAGCATGTTATTACTTCCGAAATGACATGTCATTTGCCAGCATCAAGAATTATTACAGTCCAAGAAGTTCATTTTATTAGTGTGAAGTTGCCGTTTTTTAAGTATACATCACCTTTGTTATGTAAGTATTACATGTTATTATACAGAAGATACAAGCTGTACAGTTATGGATACCGGATATAAGGGAATTCCTAATGTTTCTTGCCTCTTTTGCCTTTGATGTAAAGAAAAATCCGATCTAAGGGAAATAATCGGATAAAAGTAGGACATAATTAGAGGCAAGATAAAACGAACTGTTGAAATAACGGGATAAATTGCTTTAAAACATTTTGTGGACATCTGGCTTTACTGCATGGCTACCTATCAGTTTCTTTCGATTCATCTTTTCGGATCAAGATCTTCAATCAAAATTGTAAGCAATAAAAAATATGTCCTTACTCTTATCTGTGCATCAAGGTTTTAGGTATATTATTTCATTTTCTTTCCTTTAAACGAGTATCATGTCTATTTTATCATTAGATGCGATTCCTTTATTCCCTACATCCAAGATGAAGGTTACTTTTATCCGATACTCTGCATGTGTGGAATTGGTGTGCAACCGTTAGCTTTGAGTGAGCAGAGAGATACTATAAGTATAATTGTAATGATATCCATTCAGTTGGCTATTAAGTGTTTCCAGGTTGGTTTTCTTGATGAAGGAATAGTATATGACGGAATAGAGAAGACACGGATTCAATTAGATTAATCATAAGCTGTAAATAATATCTTCCTTGATATATTCAATGTAATCCACTCTTTAATAACTATCTCGGGTAATGGATGGTTGATGATGGTATGGAACTAAATGATGCATCTAAAGCACCTTAATATGTAGGTATTAATCTATTGGCCACTAATTCTCGTTATTACCAAGTTATACAAGTTGAAATACAATACCTACCTACTCGTATATGTCCAAGTTCAATTCAGACTGTAATTAATTTTGATGATGATCCCGCATTTGGTTGGATTTATATATTCCCTTATCTCTGTGGCCTTGTCTTCATATTTGCTAACGGAGCGTAAGTGCCTTTTCAGTGTGCTAGGACCACGTACTGTAGTGTAGGTACTGGGGTAATCTTCCCTTGGCAGTGAGTAATGTTTTTCAGTTATACTCGTGGGCTAATACTTGTTCACATCAGTTGGAGCAATATTCTTCTGTACAAACTCTCCATTATTTCACATTCCCTTTATATTAGCTATAGGCACATGTGTATTCAGGAGAAACTGACAACTCCTGTGAACTTACATTACCTCTATACATTTCCGCTGAAGAAATCAAATTATCCGTGCTATGACATCTGATGATAAGCCCTGCCACAAATTAGTGTCCTGTAATGTATTGCTTTTTAGTTAGCGCATTCGTCATAGGCTGACACAAATATAGATACTTGCTCCACGATGTTTACACATCATAAAACACTTTCGCACTTCGATAACCTAATTGCGTTTCCAATATCGCGTTTTCGACAGCGTACATATGGGTTTTCAGTTTTCATTACGCGTAGGTACAATTTAGCTCTGTAGCAGTTGAGTAATGGCATTCGTGGAGTACAGTAGTAATTGTGTGTGTACTTGACATAAATTGTCATTTACTCCTCGTACCTATCATATCTATATGAAATTAAACAAGGATTGTACTTATATCTCATTTGGATTAAATAATATCAAAGATTAATGAAACACTACGTACCTATAGCGAAAACCTTTGGATAACTATACCTTAATTAACAGTATGGTATCTGTACATAATTTGCAAACGAATTAATTAGGATAGATCTGTTGGCATGATTTAATTAGGTATAAAGCAAAGCCATTTTCCTGGCTGCATTTAGCTATTTGATACCTAAACAAAACCTCCGAGGGAAACAATATCTGTGAACAATAGGAAGTGTCAGTGTAAATGATGATGCTTATACAAGGAAGCCTATAAAACCTCTAAAGATGTCAGATGCATTTACAGCATTAATTTATGTGTACAATATTAGCTAATTACCACCATTTGATACTGTGTTGGTGGGGGATTCATTTTTAGCCTTGAGTTTCCCAGAATTGTCTCGATTCCATTTTACTGTCATGATTTTTCTTAATTAAAGGGATGTTGGTGGTGAAAGATGTACATTATTTCCAGAACCTGAGTAAATAGCCCATTGCAGTGTTTGCTTAATTAACAGATTGTGTGTGGGAAATTACTGTGTGTAGGTGTAGTGATAAGAGTTCTGTGTTTTCTAGACAAAAATCCTCGTTCAGTCTCTGGGTTCGCATAATGTGTTGTGTAAACTTTCAAGACCCTAGTTAGTCGAGCCATTCTAGTTTTGAGAGGATGCTCAAGCTCAGTCGAGTAGAATGATTTGATATTTGACTCTACTGTTTGATATAGATAAAGATACCAGAAAATAGAAATACGTATAGAATTTCTTAAATATAAGTACGATTGGAAATGTTTGTTTTACGTTGCCTTATGTTTCTTAGTGGAGGAAAGTTTCTCACAAAGAGCTACATTGCGGGGAGGATGATGATCACGAGGAGAATAATGATCATGTTCCTTTTGCACGTACACATTCATAATTAAGGTTATGATATGAAATGCAATTTTAGGATTATGGGCCAATCCAATCTCCTGTGTGCTTTAGTACCCTTTCACAACAGAGCAAATGTAGAAATGAAGACAGACTGCTAAAGCAAAGAAGATGAGATTGCTAAGGCTCAGTATTGTGTTAGCCACCGAATATATGGTGAATAACAAGCGTAGGTGTTTCTTGGTTCATGTCATAACGAACTGACTCTTTCACTAAGAAATAATACGAACTAACGACACGACAGACTTTTTGTAGTAAATTGCAAATTCTAACAAGAATAGTCGTGATATATGTATTAGCTAGATATGCAGACTATATTATTAGTAAAATCTTATATAGAACTGTACATACATCTGTAAGAGCGTAGAAATGTCAGTGATTGTGGTAGGGTTTGTATATGTAGCATGTCAGACTTCGAGTGGGGCTGTAACTACCAATGAATGAAGTCAGGCATTTAAGATATAATAATATTAGATTTTCTGCTCGTACCTCGCAACCTTGCATCGCACTCCAGCCTGCTACTCATCTTCACTTCAGAGCTCATTTTCGGGAATTCATGTTGAGAAAGCTTTTAGTTATCCAACTAAAACCTAACTTCATCTCATTCAATGGCAAGTTTCCTTGACTCAAAATCTCTGATTGAGTGTACAGGTTCAGACCCTTCAAAATCATAATACAACACGTGCTTGATACAAAACTAAATCTACGAATATTCACCTACACGGAACTAACACTTCCATTGAAATGTTACTCTTGTACATGTTCAAGGTAAGAATAGAACAAGTAGAAACTCTTATTCAACAAATCACGAACAGATTCCGAAAAAGACATACATTTTCCCTAGTACCCCATTTATGTAGTCCACTCTCTGTATCGTCCCCAATTTGGTATTGTATTATTATAAGCAGATCACTATCACTTTCCAATGGTAAAATAAATTATTTTCGGAACTAGTCATGCCAAGCAAGAGGAAAATCCATCAATTCTCATTTCTCATATTCACGGTGCTAACAACCAATCTACGCACCTATTCACACACGCAAGTGCTTTTTGCAAAAACTTGCTCAAGCTATTGTACTACTAAATATCATGTAAAACTTTTTTGCATTTGCAAAATCATCGTAGGTGTAAAAAGTAAAAGCTTAGTAAATGGTTGAGTGTGCATAGAATATAATCTTGTATAGTATGTGCTATTGAACGTGAATTTCTTTGTAATTGATGAGCTATTTTGGGAATATTATTCAATAAGTCTGTTCTGAAGCCGGAATAGGATGTCAAAATGTCAAATGAGGTGATTTGCCTTAAATTGTAATTGTATCTTTGCAGAAGTGAACGATGCGCATCGGGCTGTGATTTATAATGCATGCATTTATTCACGTCAAATTATCTGCACATATGTCGAGTTGAATTACGTAGGCATAATACGCATGGATGGTTACGTGTGCTTTCTATAAAAAATGCAGTCTGTCTTTTCGGGTATGGAAATTTGGAAGCTTATTGCAGAGTAATTTGCATTATATACGGTTCTACTATTTTTACCAAATATCTGCCATGCACTTTTGTCTCTTGTGTAATATATGTTTCTGTGTAGTTAGACAATGTATATGAGGCAGTGTTGGTGTAAGTGTAGCTTTGAATTTGAAAGCATGCAAAAGGTAAAACTTTTGTAATATGTTCTACACATTGTGAATGTCTGTGGCAAAATAGATAACATACTCCATTTAGTAGATACGACGACATTGCCGTTTCGTCCTGAAGCTTGCTTGAGGCTGCTGGTAGTAAAACTCCTTCCGCCCCGATTTCATCTATACTAAAACGGTTCATTTTCCTGTTACATAAATCCAGGTCTAGTTGCAGAAAAGTTTTGAGGTTTTCTAGGCAATTTCGTAGAATAGTTGAAGAATAAAGCTGAGAGCTAAATGGTCTCATTTGTTGTAGGAAAGTCAAGTTGAATGTTGTTGGCCGTAAATTTTCAAAATAGACTTTGATTTGTTACAAGCTAAATGAGCAGCAGGTGCTCTGAATCATTCAGTTGTTTGTATTTCTTCCCTGTGTGTAATACGATAAGGAGTGTCTGACGCAAAACAAAATGTTTAAATGCTGGGTTTATGAATGGTTCGTCTGAAATTCGAATGCCAACATAATGGCAAAAGGTGGCTTGCCTCCAGCCTCATTTTATTTTCAATGCAAACGCACAGCTACTTACTACTTACTCTTCTACTAATTGCTCAATGTTCAATTAGTCTTAAATTCGGTTGAATAAAAGGAAAACAGAAATATGAGGAGACAAGAGAATAGGAAACCTGAAGGCCATTTCATTGTGCAAACTTGTGTAAATTGTAATGCTCTGGTTCTGTTGTTGTTTTATTGCTGGATACGGGTAATTGTGTTCATAGTTCAGTAAATATATACTACCTGCTACTTTCCGCCGTATGTTCAGCTGCCAAATTGCATTTCTCTGCATTACAATTGCTTCTTAGAATGGAATTTGTTCCAAGTAGCTATATTTTATTTGTTCGCCTTTCGTAATGGTAACATAGAATGGTACGGTAATATCTGGCTGTAATAGTAGTAAGCATATGACATTTACAATATTGCAATACAAGCAGCCTCCAGATGTACGATTTGAATGTTAAGAAATCGTGAAGGATTCATCATTGTTATATGATACAAATGTTATTCGTAGTGTACTAAATAAACTAATTACACAATCAGCATCTGAAGAAATTAAGAAAGATGCAGAGAAACATTGTAATTAAGCAAAGTAAACTTTAGTATTGTTTACCAAAGAACAAAACTCTTTTTAATTAAAAACGCAATAAAGTAATTTTCCAGATACATAATAGACAAATGAAATGCTCTGGCAGTTCTATGCAAATTCTAGTATTACAAACAGCTACAGTGATGCAAAGACAATGCAAACATTACTAACAGTTCTAGGTACAACCTGTAATCTGTCTGTTCTAACAACTAGATGCTGCAACACCAAAAACAATGTAGCATTGTATTATCTGTAACCGTATACTTAGTGTGTAGTATATAGCTATTTTTATAGTATGGGTAAGCACAACTATTCAGTTACATATGGGATATCGAAAGAATGAGATATTTGCAGACGGAGTCCTATTATATGGCCTATTGGAATCCGAATAAATAGAAAACAGAGTATATGCATCTTCCGTGCTACGCAGACATGTAATAAGGGATAAACTTGCACGCGTCTCCATAATCAGTCTGGTCACAACCACAGCATTCAATATTCATTCACTATCTATTTTCCGTGGAAAACTTTCTGTCTATTTACAACTGACAACTTTCCTGTGTACAGTAATAGGAATTCCAAATTGAATAAAGTGGTTTGGTAGTAATTGGCTAATGAATTTCAAAACAATCGTGAGAAAATAGCTGTATTTCTATTTGTTCCTGTAGAAGTTATAAGTTAGTAGGATTTGCTTGAAGCATTAGGCAAGTATAGATACTTCAATAGCAACGGAAATGAGAATTTGTGGATGAGATTTTTAGTTACCTATTTGAAATGCAATTACAGTGTTGTTTGCAGTCCCACGCGAATCTCATCTGTAACAATAATAGGTATCTGTGTGTAGTATGTACATTTTCTAATGCTTATGTCACTAATAAGATGTCAGACGGAGGCCGAAAATGACGTGTCCACATTTCTACGCACTTTGAGACGGAAATAACCTGAACTCGTTGAAGCGAAGGCGAAATACTATCACTTTTTATTATTTCTTGGTTTCATGATGACACATTGTGACAATGACAGCTCTGTCTTCCGCAAAACTCAAAGACGAATCCTAGAGATACTCGATGAGACACAACAACACCCAAACAATAAGCATTTCTTTAGCAGTCTTTTCCAGAGTTTGTTTGAACAACCAATTTGATTCTCTGAATAAATCCATTTGTTCTGCTTTCTTACAAAAAGCTCTAATAAAGTACATAGCTTGGCCTTATTTTAGTTTTCTGTGCCTAACCACACATTCTGTCAAACATAAATAATTCACTCTCAGACCATTTCGTGTTCTTATTTCCTATATAACATATTATTCAACGAAAGGTATATCATATAGCCTCCCACATTCCTGTCAGCATGATATATAGTGTATCACATACCGCCTATTCGTCCGTTTCATCTGTCTCTAAACTATCTGGCAGTGGCATGTAATGCAAAAGAACAACATTAGTTACTTAGATCTTCATATCTAAAGTCGAAATTGAACTTTGAAGATAGAGCCGATCAGCCGATCTTCCTAAGAGCTATTTCGATTTACATAATTCTTATTGTTAGTGTGCAGCAGTTATTGAATTGCAACTTATACGATAATGCACTATCTATGCACCATGAATACCAATGTACAAGCACATAGTACTACAAAACATCATAATCGATATTTACATATACTAGAGTGTATCAGTAGTACACCTATGTGTAGGTCAGGTTGCATTATGCTATACTGAAATGAAACTGTAGTAAATATAGATGAAATGCATTAGAGATGCAATAATAGCATGGCATCCTACACAAATGGAATATTTTACAAATCCATACTGCAGAAAATATTGTATTACCCACATTTTTAGCTTACTTTGCAAAACTATAGATTTAAAAGTACCTGAAAGAAATCCTTTACCAAAGAACAAATCTACGGTCACTTCAACAACTTTATGTGAAGCAGCAGTCCTAACAATTCATATTTGTACTTTATCCAAACATTAAACTTATTATTTATTCTTGGAAACCAACAGGGAAATCTGTTGTGCAGAAATTTGACAATTACATGCTATAGTACAGAATAATAGAATATAGCAAATACTATAGTAGTGACGTGTGTAGTAGGATTTGGTTATTTTCGTATCATTATGAACATCAAACAAAGTTTGAGTTTAAAAAAGTATTTAGATTTTGTGAAGAATGAAGATTTTTGTGCAGAGAAACTACTTCCTCGAGATTTGGTGGTAGTGTTAGTCATTTTATTTTACAGAAGTGTGAACTTGTAGAGTAATCTTCACAGAAAACTGTGATATAGTTATGAAAGTTATCTTTGAGCAGAGCCGAGTGAAACGACTTTATTTCTTGTGTGATAAGCATGAGTCATAGTCAGTCGTAACATAACACCATTAACGAAGTCTACTTTATTGACTCTAGGAAGCCGATGCTCTTTCGCTCTAGAGCGTCAAAGGTACAAGTTCACTTAAGCACTTCAATTTAAAGGGAACATCAGTGCGTCAGTATAGACAGTATAAATAGCCATAAGGTTCATTGTCATGTTTAGCTAAGAGTCAAGAGTCTCTGCTAAGCACACGGCAGATGAAAGTGAAAAAGTCGAGCCCAGCCATGCGAAAACTGAAATACCGTTAGCTTTGCGTTGTTTCTTTGCATTAAGTCGTAAGCGCCAGGCGGAGGCTCCAAGGAAATTTCAAAAAGGATCTTTTTTCTTCATCTTTAATATAGAAGACTTTTACATTTTGCTCTTTCTCTAAGACCTAATAGTACATGTCCCAAGTATATTAGTTTATTAGTCAGAGTAGCACATGGTGTGTATTGACCGTAAATGAGGGGTTGCAATATACAAGAATTGTTACACGTGTACCTCTGTAGACAGTTTGTGTTTATTGGGATGGTGAAGCAGTGTGGAAGAAAATGAGAGAATATTTTCCACTTGACATCCAACTGGACTGGCTGGAGGAATGGATAAGCAATTTTTTGTCATAATGTTTAGTTTACATTCATTTAACTCAAAAACTTGAGATGACTTAGTGGAATACGATGTTGGAGTAATGAGGACAAGGCAGTTTGAACTTGGGAAGTGCATGACGAACCTTATTTTATGGTGTGCAATGTAAGTATACTAAAATGTCAAGCGAGTGCCAGGCCGCAGCTAGGAGATAATGATATGAAAACGAAGTTTACTCTTTGAGGGTTTTGGTTTGCGAGATTGACAAACAAGTTTTAGCATAAATACTTGTACTCCTTCTGCAGATTCACTCCTTATGCCATCCTTCAGGACTGTAATAGCCATAATGGATTTCTTGAGCTCATCCCGTGGCTCTTCCTCACAAACTTCATTATAAAAAATCCAATCCAATTATTGAAAGTGAAAATACAACCGTCACAACCCAGTAGATGTATAAAGCTGAAAATACCGCACCACATGCCAGTAAATTTCCATCCTAGTTTTCTGGTGATATCATCTTAGTTGTGATGTGATGTGACATGATGACACATAGGACCTTACATTCGATGTCAAATAAAAACTGTATAGTTGTCTCTATATGGTCGAACGAATTACTTGTGTAGCACAATAGGGCAAAGAGGACCATTTCTTTGCAACTTTTGTATAGAAAATCGTGCAAAAACACGACAAAGAAAGTCACGTTTAGAAAATAGAGCCTATTCTATAGAATCTATCCATTGAAACGCATTTTCATTTATTCCTCGCAGTGGAAATCATTTCCTTCGGATGAGAATGGTGTGCAAACTCAATTCTCTCTCGTGCTTATCCGGTAAACTCATTATTCATATGAATCGACTCTACAGAGCTCCTTTTTTATGCGGCACAAGATATTTTATAGACTGCTCCAAGTAGTTCATGCTCGCAAGGAAAAATAATCTTTTCTTCCGCATTACCAATTCTACCCTAGTAAACACACATTAGAGTGTGTATACAATGCTAATGTGATTCCTAAGAACATTATAGTGACCGTGGACGGTGAACGTAATGAAAAGGTGGTAGTCAAAACAAAACAATTCGAGTGATTATGATTTGATCGCGTGGATGAATGGCGGAACAACTGTCTTAGTTCACCACCTCTACGTGGAGAGATAATCAGAGCATATCTGATGAATGGGCCGTCAATGCGGAATTGGATTCTAGGTCGCTTTTAAGAACTTAGCATACCATGCATAGTGAAATACACCTACACACACCCCAATCACCCGACCCTGCACTTAATACACATGTTTCCTTTTTATAAATTCCATATGAAATATTGTTATTCGGGTGACTTGACTATGTTCCGTGTAATGTCTGCGATTCTTGCCAACACTCACCGTCACCATTGCCACACTGACTCTGACTTTTAATGGCACGGACACGAAAAAGAAATCTGAGCTTGGCTCACAATTACGATTTACAGACTTAGTCTATGTGATTTTAATGTTGCATGCATGTAGTTAGTTGGTTAGTGCATACGAGTCAGTGTTGGTAGATTAGTGTTCAAAAGTTGGAAAATGAAATGCACCGATTTATATAAAGTAGTAAATTATATTTAGTTGATGTGTGTATGTTTGGATTGTAAATATCAGAGTATGCTTTCTGTTTACACTTTAAATCGTCTGAATCCACATGCGAATGGACTACATGTTAGTTAAAGTGTGTCTGTGTATAACCTTAATCTGAATTTGCAAAATCCGTGCACACTATATGTTCTCAGTGGATTTACGACTGTAGTTGGTCTTCTCAAGAGACTTGTATGATTGATTAAATCATGACTTGCTTAGTACCGTACTAAACATTTTACTTTCAAATTGTACGTACATAAGAGCAACGAAAGTAATATATTGCATGCTCTGCCACAGAAACTTTGAGAGTCCTAAGGTCTCATTTGCTAAATACATACAACATTTGCAAGACTACGGCCCGAGTGCGGACTTGTTGAATTCTTCTTTCCTCTTATGGTTTTATTACTTATCTCACATCTGTAATGACCTAGGCAATATTTTAAAAGCACAACATTTACATTTCAAGGGTAGCTACATAGTATTCACGTGGCTAATTTTGTCACAATTTAATTACACTGTGGTTCCAAAAGTCCCCATTAAGTCTGCTCCGGGGGCTTCCTCGCTAAGTATTTACGGAAATTAAAGTAAATCTAATTATATCCGCCAATTAATAGAGACCACAATATTATTAAAGTACAATTATTCCGTGTAATGTGCTAATCAAAACGAATTTTCATTTATACATAGGTCCAACGTCCAAATGTGCGAGAGGGGCAACTTTTAAGATCGATCTTAATCTTAAGGTCGAGCATATAGTTGCAGATTTCCGTCGTCTACCCATTCATGTCAACGGCCATTCCAAATCAACCGGACCAGCATAACAAGTTTGAAGTTTAACCACTTATTCACTCTTTGAGTAATTAATCGCTGCAAATGAAGAAACACGCTGACGTGCCCTTGTCACCCAATTCATACTAGTCAACTCAAACCTCAAGAGCCACAGTACTTAAACATTATTACCCCATAAAAGCAAACGTCTTCTCCATTAATTTGTCGTCAGGTTGTTAGAATACCTGAGGAGGAATTATTACCCATTTTCCTTTTTATTACCCCCGACAGCTCGTATTTTAAGTCACAATGGAAGTGGAAATGGAAGAAAATACTGGTAGAAACATTTCAGATTTATATAAGCTCTTGGAAGCAACTGATGAACCTCAAGTGGACGGGACAATCGATCAAAGAATCCTCATTGCCAGAGAACTTCTCTGTAATGCATCATACTATGTTCCAACAAATGAATCAGGTACGTATCTCTTCGTGAATAAACAAACATGATAATCAGACTTAATCTCTTAAATCTACACGTAAGAACATAAGCACAATGTACTTTGATAATCAAACGCGGTTACAACGTTAGTCTATGTACACCATGATATAATTAATAATGTACCATAAAGTATTATGATTAGTAGATTTGTAGATAAGTAGGTTTACTAACAACAAAATAATAATAAGGTAACCCATTTGTTGTTTCGAGTATCGACATCAAAACAGTCTACATCTGATTTTTACTCTTGATATTTTATGTTTTTCTCAAGGTCTTGCAAAGATCATGATGAACAACTTGTCTATGTAGCTTCATGTAGGTTTCCTGTAAGTATATCAAGCACACACAGAGAGCAAACGGCAAAAAGTCGCTTTGTATTGCTGCTGGTATGTAAATTAATGTACAGCTAAAAATCACTTTGCTTAGGATAAAGACATCATTACTAAGAGTTTTTGTGATATTATTCATTCAGAAACTACTCTCGCCCTTTTCTATGAATCATACATATTCGTATCGAAATAACAAAAATTGTGATAATTAAGCCTTCTTACATGGAAGCGATATCATTATGTGGAACGAAGATTCATGAATATCATGAATGTCGTAAACAACACTATTTCTTAAGAAACAACATTTAACTTTGTAGATAAGATCAAGATCAAAGTCATGTCTTTGAGTTTTGAACTAGAATGGGTTTCAGACAGAATACATTCCTTTTCGTAAGTGCTTTAACTAAATTACACAAGTCCGCACAAATTGTATGTTTAGCATTACCTATTCTGAGAATCATGAC
>JABASH010002352.1:0-20573 GCA_019776445.1 Tomocerus maximus
TATTTAATGCAATTACATGACTGTTACAGATGAATTAGCCGGATTTTACCGTAGCTCTTACAAAGATAAAGCTACTAACGAAACGAGGTAATCTTTAATTTGATCATCTCTTCACAATAATTAGTTTATACAGGGACCATAGTTTAACTCAGAGAACACACCTCTGTGCGTTGAACTTAATTATTTATATAACGAGATAATGGAAACATATGCAATGACATAACTAAAAATAACCTGATGTAAACCTACTTTGCAATTTAATTTGACCCCTCAGGTGGCTTGCTGTTACCCAGTTTCAGCCAACGGACGCTAGACGAGGTACGAAATGTCAACTATGAAAATCAAATACGCTTACTCCGATAAAATCTAATTATGTCGAATTTTAGCATTTCCTTGCTTTGACGAACCTGGGTTGAAAGCTAAGTTCGAAGTTAGCTTGGCTAGACGGGAATCGATGACGACAATCTCCAACATGAATCTGAACTTAACGGAGCCATTGTAAGTTCATTGTATTTTGTTTATTAAGTTATATTTTAGTTTTAAGTTGTAGTTTACTTGAGAACAACTATAGTACCCACGAATGTCATATTTACTGTATCTTAAGATTTAAGGTCCCCTACCCCTCATTGAGGGTATAGTGTGATTAACACTGAAATAATATTATTGTATTTCAAATATTCAACGTGGATATGAGTACATATATACTTTAGAATCTTCTAACACTATAGATTGTTCAGACATGATAGGAAATGGATTTCCGTCTAAGAGTTAGGAACAGAAAGTGTTGCGGGAGATCATTTTTTATAGAAGATTTCTTACTCCATTTCCCTATACTACCGGGCATTATGCCACAAAATGCACGCTAATGTAAGATTATCCTCTGGTTCATATCCGGAGTTGATTTTCTCTGAGAAAGTACTTTCACCATGCTTTTACACTTTCTGTATCCATCAAGTCCATTTTCATTGTGGTGCAAATTTGTTGAATTGGCAAATATGATAGATCAGTCAAGGATGTAATTACTGTTACACATAACATCACTTCCTTTTCAACTAGGTGCTTATATAAATAAAGTTTGCAGTTTTATTGTTCATGACAATCGCGTGGAAGCAATCTAAATCTAAATTGCGGCCAAGTAATAATTTATGTGAACTATGCATGCACATCATTAAAGTATAAACCTATAAATGAAACCCAGGTCGATAAGTGGTAAACAAAAAGTTATCTTAAAGCAAGTGTTAGCTATTCTAAATTGCAAAGTTAATCATCCAGAGGATCTTTGCTTGATTGGCCTCGTTAAGGTGCATGTCATATTGAAAAAGCTGATATGATGACGATCGATGCAAAGTCGAAGGCTGTACACCTAAACTTTTATGCAAATACTATTATGATTGGAAATGCCAGTTTTTACTAGGTACATAAAACCATTGGTCATAAAACTAAAGAATTAAACATGCACTATTGCAGAGGATTTATTGTGCATTATTTCAGGTTGCAGGTGCCATTGCAGGTTGGAACTAACTTGTGAGAACTAGACATGTGCATAATAGCGTAGTACCTAAATAGTATATATCAACACTTAGAATGCATGATGATATAGGTGTAAACTGAATGCACCCATGCTATAATGTTCTATTAATTACGTACTTTCATTTCTTGTACAAAATGTGCACTGGATGCAATGGGTCATCCCAGGAACCTTGTACACTTGTGTCTTGTACGAAGTGTCGAGTCTGGATTCTATTGTAAACGAGCTTGATGATCTATGTGTCCTTCATAAGTCAATAAAAGAAAAAAATGTTTGCACACTGAAATTAGCAATTAGAAGGTTACTAAAAGACAAACAATTTTGTAGCTCCGGTTGTCGAGAAAGGTGTAAAATGTAGAACAATGTCGGGTTTACTATTGGAGTGGTATACCTCATTGTAAATAGTCGACCCACATGAGAACATTTCTAAGAAACATAATCTTCCTGAATCTAGGCTTTCCATGTACTGCGTACATTTTATGCATCTAAGTAACACCACAAACGCAATAATTCTCTGTTTGCACATCAATAGTTGCATTCGCATAGTGCAAATAAGTCAAACATTTGTCCTGCAAATAAAAACAAATGGACCTGATAAACTACTACTGACGACATTTCTTGCATACATACATAATATATACAATATTTTGCATGTGCTTCTTGTTGACAATATTCTGCTGCGTCGTGTGTATACTAAATAATCTCTCCTCTATTACTTAGTAAGATATCGCGCTTACGTCAAAGTCAAAACACTTTTACTCTCGTCCTACTCTCCTACTAACCTGCATGCAATCTTTTATTTTGGTAGGTACATACTATAGGTGCTCAGGAATCGTCGAATCAAGTACCATTGTAGTTACCATATTAGTATTAGCCCCGCAGTGTAAAATAGAAACAATCGATTCCAATAATCATTGAGGCAAGTGTAGTCTTACTGATCATAAATCTTTGCTACCTGCACATGTCAAGGTCAGTCAATCAGAAGTTATTTCGGGATTTAGTTCATGGTAACTGATGGCTCCTTTGAAATGTTTTAATCTTTGCGTACGGACATGACTCTGCTAAAATGTATTTCTAGTAATTACTCAGCTGGGATTAACAATGACTGATATACCCACCGGGCCACCGGTCACCGTGTACATATATGGTAGTGTGTACTTATCGTACAATTTAAGCAGTAATTGTTTTGTTGTTTCCGACCACATTAATGATAGTTTCATAACCTACATTTTAAACATGTATTGTTGCGAGCGTCGCGTGCATGGAAAACTATTCTTATGCCTTGGGAGTGAGACATTATATCTTTGAAAATGATGTTGCCAATAATATGTCAACACTTTCCAGCTTTTCTACCGTAACAAGTATATTTCGCATGCTTCGTAGGTAAAACTTTTGCATTAAGCTCAGAATTTGGCTTAACCAAAAGCATTTATTAGTCATGAGTTGTTGTTTATGGTGTCTGATCGGAATCGTCTATATCGTCCTTGGCTATCATGACTTCAACCCTTTGTCTATCATTTACCTAAATACTAATTGTGCTAAAACGTCTCAAGACATTGCATACTTACATATCTTGATTGATTTTCTATTAATGTTGCAGTGAAGGAATGGATGGCTGGGTTTGGGATCACTATGCGAAATCTGTAGCAATGTCAACCTATTTAGTTGCCTTTATGGTGTCTGATTTTGAAAGCCGGTCATCGGATCCAGCTTTGAGCAAGCCTATGTTCCGTGTGTGGGCACGTAAAGATGCTATTGAACAAGTAGAATATTCTCGTGGTATTGGTCCAAAAATTTTATCGTACTTTGAGAAGTATTTTGCTGTGGATTTCCCATTGCCAAAACAGGATATGGTCGCCATTCCTGACTTCAACGCTGGAGCCATGTAATTACACAACATATCACGTTGAATGTAAACCCTGTTACTCTGTTACTAATTAAGGATTTATTTTGTTTACAGGGAAAATTGGTAACTGCTCAATTTCTTGTTTCTATTAATATTTTGTTCATTCATACTGATAATAATTATACAATTAACACTTGGCATTACTTAATGAACCGTTTGTTTATTATTTAATTAGGGGACTCATCACATACAGGTATTACATATACTATTCCTTTTACACTTATCAAATTTATGTAAATTAATCATTATTTCTGTCTCGCTCATGCATGTATACATAAAATGTGATAATGAATAATTTGAAATTACCATTATGTAAATGTTACAAAAGTGCATTTGAACTAATGTTATCGATCGGTAATCTTACGGAAAGAAAGTGTTACTGGAATCGCCATTGATCTGCATAGTATTATAAACATATAATTTTGTTGTATAAAAATAACAGGGAGACTGCCATGTTATACGACCCAAAGGTGTCCTCTGACATTAATAAGCTACGTGTCGCAACTGTAAGTTAAACTACTAATTAAATGTATGTAGTATTGAATTTCAAATAGGTAAGTAGAATGTTTTATTATAATTATGTTATAATGTGATATGATGGGGTATAACATGATCTGAATCAGGTAATACATTCGATTGATGCAATTTACTATCTTTTAATTCATTGACTTTTACAGTACCTGAATGCATGAAGTATATTGGCAATTAAATACGATACAATTTTTGATATTTAGGTAATTTCTCACGAATTGGCACATCAGTGGTTCGGCAACTTGGTGAGTTTAGATTCCATACTTGCACATTAATTAGCTCATTGCATACAAATTCACTCCAGAATACAAATAAAATTTATATACGACAAAATACAAACTTCGTTGTATTGTAGATTGTAGTACACAACAATTATCAGTTAATTACTAAGAATAAATTATGCTCGTTAGGGGCAATGTACAATGAACATTAGTAAGTATGATTCCATGTTCCAAGCTTAAATGATAGCATTATGGAGCATTGCTGACTTTAATATGCAAATGAAACTCAATATAACTCTTCTCTTCCTACAACAAGTCAAACTTCTGTTGGTTTCAGGTTACCCCGTCATGGTGGGACGGTATGTGAGACGTTAAAGTTGAATGATTGCTTGTCTACGCTACACTATTCTAATTAGACTCTGTTAAACTCTGTTATTAATTTATAATTGCTACACTTTTCACTGTTCTCAATATCTAATTGGACCATAATGTAATTGTTCCTATTTATAATCTAGATCTGTGGCTGAACGAAGGATTCGCTTCGTATGTGGAATATATTGGAGTTGATCATGTACTATTTGTTACTACAATTATTCTTTACACGGAAAAAATAAAGATGAGACAGAACAGTCCACACAGTCCACGACCAAGTTCTTTTAATTAGGCTTGGGTGTGGTCTTGTGTATTGTAGTTATTTGTTCTAACGAACTGACCTGACTTTCATTTGAATCAGGTCGAACCAGACTGGAAAATATTGGAGCAATTTGTTTGCGATGAAATTCAACATGTATTTTCCCTTGATGCATTGGACTCATCTCATCCCATCTCAATTCCTGTAACACATCCTGATGAGATCAATGAGATATTTGACCGAATTTCATACAGTAAAGGTGAGCGAAGGAAATTAATACATTTTCCAAAAGTTACACACGCGCAAGCAACCACAACCACGCTTATAAATAACTGCGGTATTTAATTTACAGGAGCATCGATTATTAGAATGATGAACCACTTTCTCACTGAAAACACTTTCAAGCAAGGACTAACTAACTACCTCAACAAATGGTTCGTCTCAATTTTTTAGCACAGCGTCCTGACACTTTTATGCGCTTTTATATTAGCATTATTTACATAATTAGTTAAATGCAGTAATATACATCAGTAGAATAACACGGTATTTTGTACAAAATAAGTGCATAGAAACAATACAAATACTAAATGAGATACTTACAAAGTAAACATGTATGTACTGTTTTAGATTATGCATTATGTAAATTAGGTTTTAGGTATAGTCAGAAAAACTGACTTACCTAATAGCCAATGTGAATCAAATATTAAGTAAGTCAGATTATTGTTAACTCGAGAAAGAGATAGATGTTTTAATCATGTGCTAAGTGCTACACTCAAATTATGATTTGATTTTAATAGGAAATATGGCAGTACGAAACAAACAGACCTTTGGGACAGCCTGACTGAACAGGCTTATAATGACAAATCAATGGATACCGAAATGACAGTAAGGTTTTTTAAAATATTAGGTTATAGTGGGGATTATGAGACAAATATTAAACTCAACTGTAACGCTTTCTAAATTAGGAAGTGTAATTTGTCTCACTAATATACTAGAATTTATTGCATAATAAATAGAATACTCGCGTAAATTATAAACTTAAACTATACTTTACCGTACACTGACAGTTTTTGTTTGTATTAATTTAGGTAATGGATGTAATGGATTCATGGACTTTGCAAAAAGGTAAATTGTCTATAAGATTGAAAAGGAATATCTCCGTATTCTTGTTACATTTATACAGATAAGTATAGGTACGTATACCAAATCAATGGGTTATAGAAGGCAGACTCAATTCAGAAATTACAATATAATAACAATGTAGAAAGTACAATATAGAAAGTACCTATATAATGTTATGACGAGTAAGTATAGTATGTACTAACATAAATGCATGGTCTGTGTCTTTACTGTTAAGGTTTCCCCGTCATTCAAGTTGACCGAAATTATGAGACTATGGAAGCTAATTTTACACAGGTACCGTTATTTAAACAAAAAGTGTCAATTAGTGGAAATGACTTTTACCTGTGTAAATAATATTTGTGCGTAATTCTACCAGATCAAATTTCAATTAATTAAAAATGAGACAACTGCCAAACAGTACGAGAGCTATAAATGGTGGGTGCCAATTTCTTACGCTACAAAAGACTTCAACAAGGACTTCCAAAAAACGAATCCTGTATTTTGGATACCAAAGAGCAAGAAAACTGTGTCACATAACATAAAGTCAAATGTATCTGATGATTGGCTAATTATTAATGTTCAGCAAACAGGTTGGTTCATAACTTATGATTTTCTGAAAAAGTTGCAAATAAACTTGAAGGTATAATTAAAGATTGAATTAATCAGTTGAGTGCATTGAATATTTACAGGTTATTACAGAGTGAACTACGACCAAAGAAATTGGCAAATGATTGTTAATCAACTTAATAGAAATACAAGTGAAATACACACTGTGAATAGAGCCCAATTGGTTGACGATGCTCTGAATTTAGCAAGAGCGGATTTGCTATCGTATGATGTGGCGTTCAATATAACTCAATACTTAAGAGAAGAAAATGAGTACCTCCCATGGGATAGTTTTCTGAATTCTTTCTCCTACATCTCTCAAATGTTTCTCAAGTCCCCATCGTTCGGCATCTTTAAGGTGAAAGAAAAAAAACTTGTGAAAGGGAATTTACTATATTTTGTGGAGAAACATGCAAATTCAATCAGGGGTCCCTGATGTTGCTGCATTATTCTTCAATGACTTAATGAAGTATTATTGAGACTTGGGCTGCTCTATATGTACATTGTACAAGTCTAGTGACTCTATAGGCACGTTAGTTTTTTAGCAACTACTTAAGTTTTACTAGCTAAGCTAGAATATTAAATGGAAAGAGACAAAAGAAGTTTTTCACAATTAAAAGATTCTGCTGAAAGAAAAATAGTTACTAAAGAGCTTTACCTAACTTTCCACTTTACTTTGTTGTAGTCAGCCATTGCCTATTACTCTGCTATGTGCCAAAGAGAAAGCCGCTTTCACTTTGAATTTTATATCTAGAAATACATGGCAGGACTTTTGGAAAAGCAGTATAAACGTGTAGGCTTCAACCAAAGCGACTCTGACCCACTATTAGAAAAGTATCATCGAATCAACATTCTACAATGGGCCTGTGCAGTGGATTACAAAGATTGTGTGAAAAATGCCAAACAACTTTACTCTGAATGGATGTCCTCTCCTGATCCCAATAACGAAAACCCGTAATTTCATTATCCAAAAATGAAAAATGCATTTTCATGCGTTTATGATAGATATACAAGTACCTACTATTTAATATGTCTTTCCTATTACAATTTATGCGTAGAGTGCCAACAAATATAAGACGTCTCACATATTGCGCGGCCATCAGAAGCGGTGGGGAGAAAGAATGGAATTTTGCTTGGCAGAGATACCTGGAAGCAAATGTAGCATCGGAAAAGAACACAATTTTAAATGCATTAGCTTGCTCTAAACAAGTTTGGATTCTGAATAGGTATCTATAACTAATTTTGACATAATTTCCACTTTCCTCGTAACCAATGTATTTTATGTATGAAATTGATTCTTTATGTGTATGTAATTCATGGTGGTTTGCTTTTTTCAACTGGAGAATATTTTCGGTCGAAATACATAATCTTAAAAATTGTTATTAGGTACTTGAACTGGTCTGTAACAGCTGGCTCCCAAATAAGGAAACAAGATGGTCCAACGGTTATTAAAGCTATAGCATCAACAGACATTGGAAATTACCTAGGTAGGATATAATTTCTATAAAAATATGATATTACTTGTGCCGTGTACCTACAAGCCTACAAGGTATAGTAATTAAATTACTCTGGCCTAATTTCGATTGTTTAATTACAGCCTTCAATTTCATCCGCGATTCATGGTCCTTAATAAGAACTTAGTAAGCTGATTTATTTATTATTGTTGAAAAGATTTTGACATTTTCATTTTTGCTGAACTTAATGCAACGTATGGAAATTAAAGTTTTGGCAGTGGATTTTTCTCCGTTGGAGGTATCGTAAGTTCCATTTCACAACGACTCAATACTGAGTTTGAACTATTGGAGGTACTTTGTTTTGAATCTTTACACACACTAACTTAATTATACCCCATAGATCTATAACCATAATATGCATATGGTAGTTTTAATGTGCTTTTTGCACAAAATGATTGCTCAAATGGCTCAAAAAATACTATGCAATATACAATTATATAACCATTCATTGAGCTAAATATTGAAGGTACTTACTAGTTAGTACCCTCTCGAATGTGTGCACTCGGAAGAATTGGATGAAGTGCAAATAATTTGATGGAAATGAAAGACAAATACTATATTCTTTCTGACATTCTCGGAAACTCCGAGTCGGAATGATTGTGTAGGTATATCTAATTTGTGTGATCTAATTGTGTATTTAAATAATATTCTCTTTTAAGCTGCAAAACTTCAAAGAACGGCATCAGAACGAACTTGGTTCGGCAACAAGAGCAGTCAATCAAGCAATTGAAGGTGTTCAGGCCAATGTACAATGGATGTCGGATAACTTTATCGTTATCACGAAGTGGTTAGAAAAAAATACCAAAGAACTGACAGATTCAGCAGAATCGTCCTCCTCAGAATGATTACTACTGTCCGTAGTGTAGTGCAGCTGTAGGTATAATGTTACAGCTACAGACAAACATTTAGTATGTTCAAAATTATCTAGAGTAGGAGAGATGCTAATAGAAAAGATTTAGACGGCAAACTTTTACTTTGATGTCAAACTTATTTTAACCATAATATGTACTTATATTGTAATCATTTGTAGTTTTCGGAATTTGTATTAATTATTAATTGTACAGTGAATGTTATGGTTTAAATAATTGAAACTCATCCCTTAAGCTAACTCGCGGCAGACCATTGCTATCACATAATATATAGTATAAACCAAAGCTTGCCGAAGTAATTCAGCTCATCCCATATCCCATATAAGAAAATAAGATACACTTCCTACTCAAAAAATGCCCGCAATACCTTGCGATTTTGATAAAATTCGTCAGCTTATAAGTGTTTTAAAAACTAACAAACAGTGAGTTAAAAAATCATTCTCAACTTTGTCAGAGTAGGATAGAAGTAGTAGACTCATTGTAATTTATTTATTTATAAATAGCAAGACTAGGTACTAAAATTGTTTTGCTATGTATTTCCTTACATTTTCTTGGTTTCAGTATCCATATATTTAATTTCATGAGAAAATGACAAAAACATATAAATTACATTTTTTGGATGTTATTACGCATGTATAAAGCTAGGTAGAATAAGTCCAATTGTGCATAATATCCATGTAATTTAATTTAAGACTCGAGACATTTTTCAAGTACCCATTTTGTTGACATATTTTACGTTTTGTTGAAATTCGGTTTGCTGCTCCATTTTTACATACGCTTACAAGCCATGCCAAAGCAAACAAACTGACTTTATATCCTACCTAAAAATATGTCTTTATCATGGTTTATAGAATCACTCATATACATGTACTTATCACTATACCATTCCCTTAATAATTCCACTAAAGTTGGAATCGAAATTCTTAAAAAATTCTTTAGCATGTCCAGTCCATGCACAATAATTTGGAACCTACAAACAATCCGGTTTCGGGTACATTGTGCCAAAATTTCGTATCATTTGCGTAATTATAATGAAAATAATAAATAATTAAATTGAATTGATAAATAATTGAAAAGAAAAAAATGTTTTCCATATGCATAATAAACATATATTCTTAAAATGGCAATCTATGCATGTTTCTCGCCTTTTCAATCATGGTTAAGATGATTTTGCCCATTTAGAACCGCAAACTTACTTTTGAACCTCTACTTTAATAATCCGAAAACATAATTTAAAAATTCTATTTCTGAATTTGTGGAACGCTCAGATAGACATAGACCTTTACGGCAAAACTATAAAGGACCGTTCCGCGCCTTAATAATTCAGAACGGTAGAACAACTCTTGTAAGCCAGTAAAAAGTTCACAACTTTTATTATGATTATTAATGGATTGAACATTACATTAATTAACGTTCGTTACATAAGATCACTGATGTAAAGAAAATCTATGGATTCGGCGCTGCGGAAAGGTGCTTAAGTTAATAGAAGGATATATAATATTTGTAGACGATAGTATCATGAATAAAAGGAACGTATTTAATAATAACGCTTATCGATCATTCCATTGCTTGAACCAACGCCAATATTTCTGGTTTGAGATAAGACACTTCACCAGTAGCAAGACTAGGGGGAGCAGAATGAGCATTGAAATTAACAATGGTTGCTGGAGGCAAACGGTATTCTGGTAAGGTCGCTTCTTCATTATCCAAAGAATCCCCTCCTGATTTCACCAGCGAAAAATCAACGGTGTCTAAAGTCAGATTTTCTCTGACAAAATCGTAGATTTCTGAGACTTTATCACGGGAAGAAAATGTCCCCTGTAAAAATTAGTAATTTCATTTATGGATAACCAGCTTACAAGTATAGAATACGTACAAGACATAACCTAATTCTGAGTGTTGCTTTTGACTTGCGTGCCAGTATTTTTACCCCTTTTCAAGTATCATTTAAACAAAATTTGTGACCATAACTTATATACCAATTTCAACTTGTTGTAAACATAACGATGTAGTTACAATCGAACCGATTTGAAAGAAATTACAGGAAAAGAATTAATTACGTAAAAAGCAAATAAACCTAACCACCTGGAGATAGGTAATTAAATTATTCTTACTTGAAGAGTGAATCCATCAGGGAATCTAATTCTTATTACACAGTAGCGATAAATTCTTTGTTCACGAAGCTGGTCTCGTTCCCGTTGAGCTTTAGTCCGTAAGGTAGTTTCACGTTCCACTAAATCTGTCTTAAGTCTTTGTTCCATCCTTAGTTCTTCTGGTCTCAATTCATAAAAGTCCGGTGGTAACTCTTTTCTCTGCTTAACTTGAGCAGGCATTAGAACTTGCAAGTTTCTGTCTACAACAGGTCGGATAGGAGTTGTTTGTTTTAATGTGTCGCGAAGATCCTGATGTATATAAAAAACGACAAATTATTAACTAATGCAGATACAGTCCCAGTATGACACTCAGATTTACGCTCTATGCATACCCAGCACTATTGGCTTTGGAAAAGCGTAAATTAGTGAATTGAATTTAGTATTTTATTAGGTATTACAGTAATGCAATGACAGGAAAAAAGTGGATAAAACGATTAAATACGTCAAATCCAGTAGTTTGATAATGTATTCAACAGTAATATTAGTAACATCATAAAAATCAAAAATAAGGAAGTACTCACAATCAAAAGTGGTACGAAATCATCTTCAGTTTTATCAGTAGAAAATACCCAAAACTCTTCTTCTCCAGCATCAGTTGCTTCATTCTTCATAACTGTTTTAGTAAAGCCGGCAGCTAATAAGAATTCACTGGATCCCTCAATGCTAGCAACTCGCTCTTGATACACCTTATTAGTACATCTAATTTTCCGAAATTTCATGTCTCCCGGATTCCTTATTATGTTGTCCAGATACTTACATAGCGTTTCTACACAACTTTCGATCTGTTCGATTGATATAAAATAAAGACAAAAAAATTTCACAATTCTTTCTACAATACGTTATAAATAAACAGTCTAAATGTAATAGGCATAGAATTTCATTATAATTATCACTAATTCAAGAACGACCAATAAACCATAAAAATATCATTTCGGTATTTTCGATTGCAGTATGGGCAGAAAATGTACGTGAATTACATAACGATATACAAGATGCGAAACATCTGAATGTAGTGAGTGAACAAACCATAAACAAAAAATATTCTAGGGAATTAGAAACTAACGTATTCATGAATGACTAGCCCATTTTTATTTTTAAGGAAAAATGTCAGCGTAGCATTCTTTTATTCTAATTCTACTTAATGCTTCTTCACAAAATTCGGCTTAAATCAACGCAAAATACTTTTCAAAACTGCATATATGCAATAGTAGAAAGAAACCAAATAATTTGTACCTTTTCTCGTCCTTTATTACACGAATATATTAGTAAACAAGATGTTACTCCCAATTCTTCTGTTGGTTGTTCCAAAAGAAAATCTTTAATTTTAGCCTCTATTTCTCGTTTGGATGCAACTTCAGGACCTAATTCAAACATTAAATTGAAAATATGAAAAAAACAGGTGAATAGTAATGACAGGAATGAGCTGTTATTCATAATACGCTTACCTATAATTGGACATGTGAAATATACAGCCTTAACAATGTAAGAACTTGGGTCGATAACACGCTGCGGGCTGCTTACCGGATACTCGTCTAGAAGTTCGTCGTCCCGAGTACCAGGAAAATTTTTCTCATTTTCAGATTTTTTTTGTTCCTGTTCTTTTAAGCGCATTTCGCTCTCAATTTCTTTTCTTGCTTGTTCTATAAATTGAAAGCGCAAAAGATTTGTTTAAGTAGTTGATAATTTTGTACATAACTGTGCACTTTACAAGTAAACGTAACAACGTGCCTATAATACTAAATTAAATTCATAGGGAGGATGAATAAGACGTCATCACTACATAATAGTAATAACGTAGTAGCGAAGAATTCCAGGAATATAATATACTTAGATTCTTTGAAAGATGACATTAAAGTACTTTCACTCAGTATAGTATGTAATAAATCTCTATAACCGAATAAAAATTCTGAAAATATTTTGAACACACTAATTTCCGATATCCACTAGTGCAGTGGCGAATTGGAACATGGTAGACCGTAGACCACCAATTCGACATTCCACTTTGGTAAAAAAAAGATCATCATTCAACATATTATTATGTAGTAAAAATGAAGCGAAATTGAAGGTTTAGGGTGTTAAACGGACAATAACTGAGATTTGAAAAACTCAGATAAATAATCAAAATAAAGACTATGTTATTCTTCGATTCTTATCCGATTTTCTTATGTAGAGAAAGGGAAGCCTTTGCACGATAAACTGCTGTCAACTTATAGTTACCCTATATCTTTCAAAATTACCTTCTTTTATGGAAATTCAATGCTATTTATATCGAAAGCTTAAAATTAGTCATATTTTTTGTACAAAAGGTTGTAAGTTGTAATGCTACCTTTGATGAAGGCAAGTTGTCTACTGGCCAGAAGTTCTTGGGGATTAACATCTGATCTTTTAGACTTTTCTTTCTCCAAACGAGCCAAAGCAGCAGCAGCAGCTTGCTTTTTTTCGTCTGTCGGAGTCGATACAATTTTTTGCGACTGCTTTTGACCAGTGTTTTGTGCCTTTCCCTTCTGGGTGGCAGAAGAAGAAGATCCTGCTGCTTCAGATAGCTTATGACCAGGACCTGCCTGCTTGAATTTGGTGTCTGCTTTCTTCTTGGTTAAGAATTTCTTTAAAGCGTCCATTTTTGAAAAATATAAACTACAACTTAAAATCAATAGTATATCGATCAAAAAACCTTGCCTTTCAATGTTTAATTGAATGTTTTGAATTACGTGTTTAGTTTTAGTCTATGCCAATAATTTTCCCAATGACTAAAATTACCTATTGAAGGGACGATCTTGACCTTGTTACATATAATGGATACCCGAACCCAACCACCGGACGGAGGCAGAAGATCTGTCTACTACTCCTTGAAAATTACACCACCAGCGGTGGTCGTGACAGGCAAGTCGTGATTATAATAATATACGGTAATTAGGTTAGTGGTAATTGTTTGGGAAGTTTTGAATTTCCACTGTTCAACATCGACACAGGAAATAAACTTTTATATCCGAGGAGAGTGTTCTTTGGGCAGTTTTAACTCGGAAATTGAATTTTTTAACTCTTCAATCAGCAAAGATGAAGAAGACGGCTGCATAAACTTTTCCACGATTCTGTCACCATATACGCCCCAGGTAAACCAAATAAGGAAGAGATTTGTAATAACGATGAATACTAAAATCTTACACAGCTTCCACTGAAAATCGTCCAAAAAGTTAAGATCCAGGGCAAGGGCAAAAGCAGACGAATAATTTACGTAGGACAAGAAATTTGTCATGTAATTGTCAAAATATTCCCAAAGTGCTGAATAATGCACCCATAACAGTAGCATTGCTTATTAGAAGATAAAAGATTATTGGTCATTGGCTCACAAAGCCAGCTGTCCAGCGCGAGGTTTCACCTATTAATACGTGTAACGTATAGTAAAATTGAACATTTATTGACAGTTTTAACAACTTGTTAGCGTGTCCAGTCAACAAGGGTTAATAAATGGTAAAAAGGACATGACAATGATGAATTTTTAAATTTTAATCAGAAACTTCAAATTAACACTGACAATTATGATTGGTCTAGCTTGGACCAAATTTTCGAATTTCCCGCATTCATGACATCGTTAGCTGGAAATGACAGCTCATCTACTACAGTGATACTCTTCACCCGACGCCCAATACAATTCCACCGACCCCGTACGTTTTTAAATCTGACACCCTAGAAACTGTTACCTACTAAATGAGTATGATACCGAATGATACCTACGAAATGAGTATGATACCGAATGATACCTAATAAATGAGTATGATACCGAATACCTACTAAATGAGAATGATACCGAATGATACCTACTAAATGAATATGATACCGAATGATACCTACTAAATGAGTATGATACCGAATGATAGCTATCAAATGAGTATGATGGCTACTAAATGAGTATGATAGCTACTAAATGAGTATGATAGCTACAGTATGATAGCTACTAAATGAGTTCGATTATTTTAAAATTATTAACAAATGCAAAAGACCCATAACTTCATAACCGGAGGGTTTAACCCTCGATTTCGCTTGATTTGGTTCGAATTTTTTTAAAAATTGCTAGGGAGTGAACGAAAAATGATGTAATTATGTCAAAAGTACCAAAAAACTCAGTTTTTTTAAATTGCTTTTTTAAAATTGTATCGGTAGAAAACTTCTGGGGTAAGTTGAGACATGAATTTCTTATCGATATTACTTTCTTTACAAAAATTTTGACCTCAAATAACTTCTTTCTTTTTATATTCAGTGCATTGAATTTCATCTAAGAAATTATAACAATGTGTGTCGTTTATTTCTAAATTGGTTTTGCCAATGTTAAAGGGAACTTCTTTATTTTTAAATAGGTTCATTAGATTTCGTGATCAAAAATTTCGAAACATTTTAAAAGTTGCAGTCAAATTCATTTTCTCATATACTAAAATAATTTTTTTGTCAAAGGTCATCTCATTTGTTTATAAAATAATTCAATATAGTGTATATCTTTACCATAGCGATATGATATGTCTATTCAAAGTAAAACATCAAATTTCGCATTAAATTTTTTTAACACAATTGCAACTTTTGATAACGAAATCTACTGAACCAATTTAAAAATAAAGAAGCTCTTTTTAGCATTGGCAAAAAAATGATAGAAATAAATGATGCACATGTTCTTACACGTCTTCAGAAAAATTCAATGTTCTAAGTATGCAGAGAAAGGAGTTATTTGAGGTCAAAATTTTTGTAAAGAAAGTAATAATATCGATAAGAAATTCATGTCTCAGCTTACCCCAAACGTTTTCTGCCGATATAATTTTAAAAAAGCAATTTAAAAAAATTTGAGATTTTTGGTATTTTTGACATAACTAGAACATTTTTGTTCACTTCCTAGCAATTTTTAAAAAAATTCGAACCAAATCAAGCGAAATCGAGGGTTAAACCGGAGAGTTATGGATCTTTTGCATTTGTTAATAATTTTAAAATAATCGAACTCATTTAGTAGCTATTATACTCATTTAGTAGCTATCATACTCATTTAGTAGCTATCATACTCATTTAGTAGGAATGAAGACAATGAAAACATCCTTAGTTTGCAATATGGTCCTTACTCTTTGGCCTAGGCACTATATTATTGTCTTATATTGTCACAAATTGTGTTTTTTACTGCGTCCAGGAATACATATTTTTTGTTTTATTTTCGCTCTGGAATTGGCCAATTTTTTGTTTGCAAGTCTAACATTCTACAGGAAAGAATTTAGTTTTCGAAGGGTGTGATAGCGCTTTTCGGTACTGTCTGAGTGGACTGTCTGAAAACTTCACAAATATCTGATACTTTCATGATGGCTATTGCAGATAACTTCATACTGCCGTCAAATTCGGTCGTTTTAGCCCATCTATCGTTGAAATATGTACTGGGGTTGTGGATGTTGCGAAATTCAAAACTGTTTATTCCATTAGTAAATAAACTTTTGATGGTTTTGTTTGTCATTCATCATTGGACATCATTGGACATTGGATGTGGATTTGAATAATTTTGAACTTTTTTACAACCTATTTTTATTGAAAATGGTATATCAATAAATAAAGACAGTTTAAGTGCGATATTTAAATCAAAATTACAGATTTATTAGCCTATGTCAACTTTTGAATTGCCACAACAAAAATATAATTTAACAACTAGCTGTTGATTGTGTTGCTCGCTCACAGCTCCTTTAGGTAACGCTTTAGTCAAGGTCAGAAGTTGAAGGTTCAGATTGGAATTGGATTAGCATAAATCATAACATCATCAGTAGTTTTGTATCGGGGAAAGGGGGAAAGCTCAGAATCAATTTTATTGTTTCTTGAAGAGCTTGACTATTGAAAGTCAAAAGAAGGAGTGAAAGAGCTAAACAGATATGTTTCGAATATGGATCATCATGTTGCCACTCTTTGCCTTAGGAATTAATTCCTCTGTTGGTAAGAAAATAATATCAAATAATGAGTATTCTCAACGGCTGAGTGGATGGACTAAGAGAACTGATTATAATATATAAATAATAATATATAATTTAATATATTAATGTATAATATATAATTTTCCTTATTGATCTAACCGCTATTAAATTCTCTAGGAGAAACGATTTCAAGCAAATTTGTGGATAAGATAGGAAAAGTACCAAAAAAGAAGCTAATTTTTGAAGAGGCTGTTGCCACTGAAGAGGACACTGAAGTTTCGGAACGACTTGGAGATGATTTCCTCAGCTCTAATTTAAGAACAAATGGCGGAGCTAATATTGGACCAGGGCTTCTTGAAAAATCCTTAAATGGGAAACCTGGAAGACTTCTCTGCCATTCATGTGAAGCACCAACTTGTTCAGCACCACATGTGTGCGTCGACGCTGTTAAGGTATTTATCGTCACAATAGATATAAATAAATCTGTCTATTAGTTATACAAAAGCATATTTAATATTGTTACCTAAAGAGTTTAAGAGTTTTGTCATTGATTGTGTGATTTTTTTGTGTTACTCAAGTGTTGGAAGTCAAGGACGCGTGACAGTATGGGAGTGGAGCGAACCTCTCGGGGTTGTATCACTAACGCGGAGACAATATCCATTTTGTGCAGCACGAAAAAACATATGAAAGCCTCAAAACAAGCCCACAATGAAAGCAGCCCTGATTATGAATACACCGGTACATATACGATAGTTTGCTGTGATGAAAAGAATTACTGCAACGACGGAGATTTCCCAGATCTACCTCCTATGGCTAAAAGCGGTTAGCATTGCTTTAACTATCATCATAATAATATATTTAAATTTAGTTATAAGGAATTTTTTGGATATACTGTTTGATCTTAGGTATTGAGTATATATGAGATATGATAATTTAAAATTAAGCTTGAAGTCGAATTTTCTAATTAATTATAGACGAATTAATTTCAAATGCGACCGGATTATCGACCAATGCAGTTGTCTACATTGCGGCATTTGGATTTATGATGATTATAATTTTGGTCATAATTGTCGTTACAATTAAAATGTTTCGCCACACTCACAAGAAACGGATGGCAGAGCTTATGAAGGCACACAGAGAGAACTTTTATCCACTCGGAGAAGATCAACTGCAGGCAAAAGCCGCTGGTGACAGTACATTAAAGGAATACTTAGATGGGTCCATGACCTCTGGCAGTGGTTCTGGTCTTCCATTATTGATTCAGAGGACATTGGCTAAAAATATCCAACTCATGGAATGCATTGGAAAAGGTCGTTATGGGGAGGTTTGGCGTGCTGTTTGGAATTGTGAAAGCGTTGCTGTAAAGATTTTTTCAACGAGAGATGAAGCTTCTTGGATTAGAGAAACTGAAATTTACAGCACTGTAATGCTTCGCCACAACAACATTCTTGGATTTTATGGATCAGATATGACTTCACGAAATTCAATGACACAGCTCTGGCTTGTTACACACTATCATAGAAATGGATCACTGTACGACTTTTTGAACAAGAAAACCCTGAACCATACTCAGCTTCTGAAATTTGCATACTCAATGGCGAATGGGCTAGCTTTTTTGCATAGTGAAATGGTTGGAACTGAGGTAAGATTTTATTTTATTTTTGATAGTTTCTGTTATATCGGGTTTATAAATAATAAGTGATATTGTACAGTGTAATAGTTGTATAATTATGGACCTATGTATTTGAAACTTTATAGAGTCGACCAGGAATCGCTCATAGGGACATAAAATCTAAAAACATTTTAGTGAGTTCGAATGAAATGTGTGTAATTGCGGATTTTGGATTAGCGGTAACGCATAAAAGAGACACAGGAGAGTTAAATGTATTTCCAAATCCGAAAGTAGGGACAAGACGTTACATGGCGCCAGAAGTACTAGATGAAAGGTAATTAAAATTACTATTGATAATTTTTTAAATCTATTTTTATGCGTTGATTTTGTTGATTATAGTGTAGTAGTAGACAAAGGCTGCAAAAGTAAAGCAAAGGTGATAATTCGAATATATTAAATAATATTTACTTTAACAGCATCAACACCAATTCCTTCGATGGATTTCGTCGTGTTGACATGTATGCATTTGCTTTGGTGCTTTGGGAAATGACTCGTCGCACAGTTTCTCAAGGAATCTCAGAGGACTACCAGCCTCCGTTTTATGATATTGTACCAGCTGATCCATCCTTTGAAGAAATGAGAAAAGTAGTTTGTGTAGATGGTTTTCGACCAGAAATACCTAATCGCTGGGTGTCAGATTCGGTAAGCATTTCGTATTTATTCTAGTACGTAAGATTTGATTGATAGGTTTGATTGATTTGATACATGTACATTTGCAGATTTCTATAAAATTGCGGAAAATAATATGACATTTGTTTCTTGCTAGATTATTTATGCTGGTTATTCTTGATTACAATTTAATCCAAACATAATATTTTCTAGGTTTTGTCTTCTTTTAACCGACTGATCAAAGAATGTTGGCATCAAAATCCGTCTGTTCGACTTTCGGCCCTCCGAGTTAAGAAGTCCATTGCTATTATTGCACAAGAGAAATGTAAAGGTGTGTTGGACACTGTCATTGTATAAAGATATTTAGGTTTGCTTTATGTAGCAATATTTATAGACTGTGAATAGATATTTATTCTACTTTGATTGCAATAAGTAATTACATTTACATAATATATATATGTACTAACAATAAGTGACAAGAACAAGACATGTTAACTAGAAACAAGTTAAAAGAACAAGACGTTAACTATAAATAAGTATCAAGACAAGTTAGCTAGTAATTAATTAATTATCGTACTTTGCATGAATGTCTTCATTTTTAGTAGCTACTTAAATAGCCCATCTAAACTTTTTCATTGTGTTATTGCCTGCTGCATCCTAACTGCAAATTACAAGCTCTCATGTTTATAATAATATTATTAATATTATGCTTAAGTTGTATTTATATTGTACTGTAGTATTTTTAATTATTATTTTTTACTATTATCTGCTGTTTTATTGTTGTAGGTTGTACTTGGTTGTTAGCTAAATGTCTAGGTTTGTTAAATAATATTGTACTGACTGTCAACTGTAATTTGAATACCTTATAAACAATGCTAACTCGTGTTCGGTACCCTTCAGATATTCCACAGACAGCTATTGAATGAATGTAGCCTAAAGCACAATTTTTCGCGCTTTGGGTCGAAGTTTGATTATTTTTGTACAAAAATGTAAGTAAAATTGTCCAGCCAATCAATGCATTGCATTGGACTGTCTCGAACAAAAAAGGTGTTAATGTTTTCCCTTCATAAGTTTTTTGCTACTACTACTACTACAATGGCCTTTTGGTTCATGCCGTGTGTAATCATGATAATTGCTACTTAAACCTAATGCAGTAGATAATATTATAGTAAAAATATTTGGTATTTGTATATGATTTATGAATTATGATTGAGACTTTTAGTTTTTGAGCACAAAGGCTGAAAAATAAAAGTGGAGAACTATGACCTTGACCATTATATTTGTATTGGC
>JABASH010002353.1:0-20571 GCA_019776445.1 Tomocerus maximus
GTTGAAATTTAATTTCTACACCATAATCCCATTTTACATATTTTATTTGGTAGATATAACATGCAATGGTGTTGGATAGATATGTAAACCTGGCAAGGGAATTACTGCTGCCGTTCCAAGTTATAATTTCGGTCCGTAAGTATATATATACAAACAAATAGTAGTTATAAATTGTAAGATTTGGGTTTGGTAAATAGACAATAAAATCAAACCCATTAAAAGCTTAGCTACATAAAATAGAGTTTTGTTGACAGTTGTGTGTTGTGAATAGGGTTATTGCCTTTTCCCTTAACTTTGGCTAATGGTTATTAAGGCAGTGTGTGTTTTCTCTTCCGTGTTTTGCCAGCTACCAATAGAATCTATGTGTACGTGTAGAAGAGTCAATTTAATTAGATATTAGGCGTCCTTGCATAAAATGGTAGGTATACCATTTATTAGCTAAGTATTCCTGTGTGTTATGCAGATAACAGAATGTAACTTGCCAATTATACAATTGAAATGAGCTGGAAGTTTTCCTTTTTGGAAGGGAATTCTACTTCATAAGTTGAGTAGGCTCTGCTGGAGTTGCCTGGGCATAGCCAAGTATCATTTTATTGGGTAGCCAAGTGAAGCCACTCACTCAGCTGTCAATCACACGCAAACTTATTCCTTATAATTGCACACCCTTGCAGAATAGATGCATAAAAAATCTAATTACCGTTTATCCTGCTACTATAACTCATATTTCAACTATAATTTTTCATTTTGCTTGCTATGGACTATTTTGTATTAGATGATAATGTAAGTAGAGCTTAGAGAAGGTGTAGTTTGTTTATCGTTTGCAGGCTCATTAACTATACACTGGATCTATCTGGATCCTTTATTTAGGTCCATCCTTTTACGATATTTGCATGAGACACCGTATTTGAGTGCCTTTTGTTATCCAGGGAGAGGCAAAGGAAATAACTAGACTGGCTTATCCACTGCTATCTTCATAATATTGGAGCAATTACAGCCTCTTTAATGTGCACGGTTTGTGTAAATAGGATTGTTGTGTATTAAGGGAGCCTATTTAGCTATTTAGCTTAGTAGGCTGGTATTATTGACATGCCACACTGGGGGAACCATGTCTTCAACTCTTTGTCACTTTTTGCGTTTATCATGCCATTGCTACTCAAGGGTTGTCTCACTAATAATTCGTGCACTTTTTCAGACAGAGCAGACCATTACTGTCGACAACTTCTTGTTCCTCATCACCACAGCCATCAAATTATTCCTATTACAATAAATTTGCATGTGTAAACAAACATCAATTTCTTTACTTATGCTCTCTTTTCGTGTGCAGAGTTTCCCTTTGCCAAATGTCTATGAATGCAGGAACATGAAAAAATTCAACCAGATCACATGGACTATTTATTTTAATGCTAATAATATATTTCTGTTTTATTGCTAAACGGATGGTATAGTTTGTTGGACCAAATCAACTGTCATCTGTTCATGTTTTTATTCATGGGATAACTTCTGTTTCTTTGGGATCCTCAAACTTAACTCTTTCAATAAAATACCTTATTACGCCCACTTGTATATGCATAATTGAATTTATACCTTACCCATTTAACATTTACAATCATATTACAAAGTACCTAGACATGCACTTACGAGAAAAAACGCAAAAAACTAAGGATGTTAGTTTTGTGTTTTCCATATTAATAATATACCCACTCTCCTACAGATCCTACAGACTGATTACTACTCTTTCTACTGTAAATAAGTAGCATCAATATCATTAATGGCGACATGACATGACCACTTTGCATGTCTATCGTGCATCTTTCTAATATCCTATAACACTTTCATACAAACCTAAACGGAGGGACACTCAAATAGTTGACAATTAATTCCTGTCGATTTATTCTATCCAATTTGTCATATTAAAAAGAAAAGTATTTAATTTCGCCAGATAAAGCTTATAAAGGCATTTCATTGATTATACAATGTAATGTCTCTAGGTAAAGAAATCAGATGTAACCAACGGAGCACTTATACTGTACATTAAGTATATTAACAATACCAAAATAATCTGCAAATATTACTGTCAGAAGATTATAGGAACCATATTGTCGGTTCTATCCCCCAATGTAGACTTGTATGGTAAAGAACAAGAGAGGGTGGAAAAGTTGAGACGACAGGATTATTCATTTAGAATTTGATGTCATGCCTAGAACCTAACAGCCGTTAATGATACATGATCTTTAGGGAACATGACATCTATTACGTTTGATATTAACTGCATCTATTATAAATGGGATGCATATAAGATTTCAGGTTAAGTAGACGTTATCTTTGCCTATAGTTATTACATTCTATATTTTTATTTCATTATTGCACTTACAAAACTGTTGCTTATTGTCCTCTCATTGTTTCTCAAATTACATTTGCCCTCCCATCATACGATCAATTGAAAGGTTTTTCAGACAGATTATATTTGCTTATCTTTAGAGTTGATCTCTAATGCTGGTGTAATCCCGTGCGACGACTTGTTTAATAAGAGCTTACATATTTATTCTTCACTTACTTACCTACGTCTAGTATACTTGTTCATGCAGTTCATTTAGAGTGATTCGGCAGAACATAACATGTATACGCATGTACATACCTAAGGAATATGCCTACTTACATCTGATATCAAGTTGACTAAATAAATCACTGCCCCGCTCTGCTGTAATAATATGTGACCAAAAGTTAGGAGAGTCGTTGCATATCGTTTAAGTGTAGTCTAGTGTAAGAAGTCTCCGAACTCCCTTCCCTCATTCATTAATTCTTTCATTTAGTTTCGGGCGTTCAGCCATCCACGCTCATAGCAATCCTCTATGTACATTAACACTGCATTGTGTACACTACACGTTGTTTGATGACAAGTACACTTTAAGCTGTTAAATACGCTTCGCTTGAAATCGATCGTCTAAAGCATCTTTTGTCATTGCATGATTTAACACGTGAAATGTAATACAATATTAACTATTAACTTTGGCCCTTTGGGAAACTAGTTGTCATGTTCAGCCAGAATTAAATACACCAACAAATTCCCTCCTTACATATATAGTCTGCCATATTTAGGATCTATATAAGCATGATCCAGTCTTTCCTTGCTTTCTTCATTCTTAAATACATTACTAGGGATTATTACACGAGAACGAACAATGAGCAGACAACTTATCTTATTTGTAAGACTTTGCACACACACAGTTACGTAAGAAACCCTGATCTTATCACAATTTCCCTGGTAGATACATATGTACATAAGTACTAGGTTAACCATAACCTGTTAGGTAAAATGGTATTTAGAACAATAGACATTGTAATATCCTCCTAAACGGAACAATTCAAATCACAAAAATTAAGTTTTTGACCCTTATATATTATCCATCGACCAGTTGATTTTATTTAGTTAAATAATTAATATTTTGCTTAGTTTATTTTGTTCTGATTTTAAAAATTATTTTTCTTGTCACAATGAATGAATTGTCCGTATATTTCTATATACTTCATAATATTTCGGATCTCTGACTCAAGTACAGTGTTTGCATGTTGCCCCGGCGTTGCGTTTTATAGAGTAGCATAGCCCAGAGTACGTGTTAAATGGTTGCATTAAATAAAGACTGAGAATAGTTGAAGGCAAGCGTTAAATGATTCATTTTACGTGTACGTAGTTACCTTACGTTAGATATAAATTAAATGTAAAGGAGAGTTGAGGGCAGAGAGGCAGGGCGAGGTAACGCAGAAAATATTTTAATGTGGTAATGCTTGCTTAATAGTTAGCTAAAGTCAGTCAGTCAACACACAATGGAATATAATCAACCACTATTGACTCTGTGACTATGCCGCCTCGTTAATGAATTTTTGACACTGTTTACTTTTTCATTTAACGATCTGTACATTAATAAATTGCAGGCTGCTTATATTGTGACGTGATTGTTATATTATATTGGTATGTGACTGAGCTACTTACTAAATACACCCTATAGATGTTCTCTAGAATAGAGCAGAGCGGTAATTACTGGGTATGTTAACCAGTAGTCCGACACTCATGCTTCGTATATGCCAGTATAATATTTTATGTTCTACGTACTGCCACGTCCGTACAGAGTTATATGTTACTAACCGCTGCAAATATTTAAGCACCTACTTACTACTAACTTGTATTCGTGTTTGGAAACAAACACTGCTAAGCTATACTTTATATACAAGTGCATAATTCTGTTGAGACTCAAAATGTTTTCTACTGTAGTGGCTATTCCGTGTAATCTGAAAAATATGCTTACATTTGTGTTCGATGCATTCTAATTGCAAACATTGGTCCATAAATGTAGTAAATATGACACTCTAAATATTTCATCCACTCAACCGATGTTTACCGGTTATCATGCAAATAAAGCTTTTGCTATTTTACTTGTGTGACTTTTGTTATCTAGTTCAATGTCAGACATTTATAATTCGGGTCGTTTAATTCATAGTCCACTTATGAATTTGAAAACCAGCAGAAACGTCAACTTGTATTTGTATGAACTTTTGACAGTCTCCTGTAGCATATTAAATATTAAATGTTCTAAAATCAATTCAAATGAGTCAGAGCATTATTTTTGATTATTGTGTGTCTAATATTGTAAGAATGCAAAGTGTTAAAAGTGTAAACTGAAATGGCATTGTCTTCCGTTATAATTTGCAATTTCCACCAGCTCATTGGTTATAATTTGCAAAACAGGATTTGTACATAGATGAAAAGGATTTACACGGCTCTGACTTAACGCCCACAGAAATTAGCTCTTGAGTTAGAAGCTGACTGATGTGATATGTTTGAGTCGTCGAGTTAGTCGTTGAGCTGAAGTGGAGTCAAGTGAATTTGCCCATGGAGTACCTAAGTATCTGCTAAACGTAGAAGGATTCGTAGGTTGTTGTGTTGATAAGGATGGGTTTGACGTATAGCGAGTGTGGAGTGTGGCCGTGTCTGCGAAAGTCTTGTAATTGTTGTCTTGAATGTAATTTAATGCTGGTTAATGTGATAGAAAAGAAAACATTATAGCCATTCTAAATGGAAAAGTGGCTTGTAATTGTAAAAGGGAATCGTATTGAGCGACAATTCCTTTCTTGTGATGCGATATAAAGATTCTCTGCTCACGATCCTAACAATAAAGTTAACACTTTCAACTAAGGTCAAGTTGTTATCAAATCGCGGAAAGTTCCTTTCCTTGTCGAAAAAAGAGCCCAACGGAGTATTACGAAGAGATATGCCTAACTAGACGTATTATAGCCAAGGCGTTGCACAAAATGTGTATAATTGTTATTAAAAGAATATAGATTTAGTATAAGAGTATAGGCTTTTAATACTTATTTGTAAATTCATGCTGGTATAATTTAACAAAGCATGTTGTTGAGTTGAGGTTAATAGGAAAAGATGATATCTGAGCCTGTTACTGATGTGATGACCGCTTAGCTTCGTTCTGCAACAGCATAACTTGGCTGGATACCTCATGATCATGATATTATTATTATGATGGTCAGCATGTTCCAGTCGGTCGAGGCAGAGCAAGTTCAGTCCACCTCAACGTAAACCTCCTCAGGCATATCGGTTCATCCGTAGCATATCCTAATAGCCAGGTAGCTATACTTTATGTTAGTACTTATATGTGTAATAAAATATTATTCTCCAAACGTTGATTTAGATTGTTTACACATATATGTATCTCATTGTTTTATGGGGATTGAAGTGTTAGCTTAGCTCTTGCACGATTTTCCTATATCTCATTTATGGTCTCTGTTGGGAAGACAATAAATGCACACTAAACTGTCATATTATTTTCCTGAAAAAAGTAAGATGGGGAATCTAGATAAATCCCTCTCTCTATTAAAATATTAAAAATGTTATGAAACTTGTAAATAGTCTTGTTAAGGTTAGATAACTCAAACCTGAAAGGATACCTATAGTGTTATGGTTTGTTTTATTATTGTGTAATAAAATACCGTAAAGTCTCCAATTAGAGCCTCTGGCATAAAACGTTCTCTACTACATATTGTGGTATGAAGAATTAGTCTCGATTAAAAATTGCTAATTTATTTAATAATTTAAATACACGACAAATTGCCGTTTTAAGTTGAAATAGATAGCCAATTATTATTCTATTAAAGGTTTAATGATTAATGTTTTAACTTATTGTTGTAATGTGAGCAATTAGGGTTGCAATGCAAAGTGAATGTGCGATGCCAAAGTGGATATGTGAAGTAAGTATTGCAGAATTTGTAACTGAAGGTTATGTGGATGGAGAATGATAGCAATTAAAGGAATCAAACACTCGTAGGTTTAATTATTGGATTGGCGGAGGAAGTGTAATTGAGTAGACTACGTAAATGAGAGTTGGGAACGAGAAAATGTGGGTTTTTTAGTCGATTGACTTGGTTTTGGGTTGGTTGGTCGGAGGGAGTGTGGAGTGAAGTTGGATATCAGTGAGCGTCAGTGCTCAGAGTGTGTGGATTATAATTGCAAGTTGGAAGAGCGACCTGTGTGCTCGTATAATAAGTGCATTTCAAAGAAGAGACCGCGTGTAATAATATAATGTAATGTGGAGGGATGTGATAAAGAAGGTTATTGAACATTTCATTGCCGTCAATTTACTGAGTAGACAAGACAAGCCGTTGACTGGTTCACAGATTTTTCAAATGAGGCGTAAATGAGTGAGGTAGCTAATCTAGCCTATAAAGCAAGTCTCCAGACGAGATCTACAAAAAGATATGAATTCATTGAATGTAAATGTAACTTTGAGCTCGTCAAGTTTTCAGCTTCCTTTCTATACTCGTTTTATTGTTCGCTCGCCTCATTCTCATTCCACTTTATCTATCCGGATGAAATTGCAGATAAATTTCTTCCACAGACTAAATCAACCTACTGCACAGATTATCAAGTCTAATAGCATAGCCATGCATAGAAAAATCCGAGGAGCTACCACATTAGTGTACTAATAATGATTAATAGTCTCTGAACTACTTACACGCAATTGAAGGACTTACTACTTACTTACTACAGTTACGTTACAACTCGAGACATTACTACAAATAATATTTTTCATCTCACAATCAGTATTGCACATAGTTACATAAATATCCTGTGTACTTGCCTGAGGAATAAATACTTGTGTGGGCAGAAGAAAGAAATACGGAGCTAACTATGAAATCTCTGTTTTACAGTTTACGATAATTATTGGAGGAAGTGAGTCTGAGAAATGAAAAGGCAAATCTCATATTTCATTTTATGGGAGTTTACTTTGCTTGCTGATATTGTGCAGAACAGAAGCTATGACTTTTATTTGACTTCTTTCTGACTCAACTCCCTCGTCAAGTATCTGTGCATTGTAATTGACTCGAGTCTTTAACTCACCAAAGTAAATATATCTCTCCCTGTGAATCGCTACTAAATAGCTTCCTATTACTAACTAAGTGTGTATATTATCACATAGGTATGTAAATACAAACTACCATCCGATTTCTGTACTTAACTACACTAAAATAACATTGAACATTCATTATTCTTACAAAGAAACCAAAACTAAGACAGGGGACAAATTTCAAAACGATGTATTTTCTTTGGATTCCTCTCAAAGAAAACAAAACTGGATAATTTGTGTCGTACATAAACTAAATCTCTCCGTGTTTTTCATTGGGAAACTAAGCCATAAGCAGCCTATCTCCACTTGTATCTATCCTTGGTGTTAGTTAACAATTTGAGCAAGCTCTATACAAGCCATGTGCTCAAGTGCATTCTGTATAGCCATTTTATAAATATATTTCCTACACACACCCACTTATAAATTATTTCACACACAGTACATTCTCTACATGTATCCACACAACTGCATACAAAAATCCAACAGAGAACGTCATTGACTCATTCAGGATGAGATCTAAGATATACACTCAGATTTGAGTTGGAATGTATCATGTTGTTATTTAGTATACACAAAAGCAGAAGCATTTCTTTGCTTATTGTTAGCATTGCATGTTTAACTCGTGTAATGAAATTAATACGGAAACATTTCTACTGCAACAGAAAACCATTGCGTTCTGTAACCTGATACTTACGTACATACCTACTATACTACATATCAAGTTCTAAGTAGCTATTTAGATATAGTAGGCTATAAGTAGTAATAATGTGCATACTTATATTATAGTAACATCTCAGTTGCACTATAATAAATACACAATCGAAGAAGGAATGGTAACTATACAAGTTTATTGAATTACGCAACGTATCATTCCTTATTATTGTTTTCCCTGCAGCACAATGTAAACAATCTCAAACAAGTAGGATTCTTACATTACATACACGTTTTCATTGCTTCGTTCGACTTCTGTGTGGAAATGCTTGCTCAGTGAATGAATGAATGAATGGAAAATGCTAACAGATCTTTCTTCGTAGATGAAATCCAATACTCCTAGTAGTATATCTGTACTTGCATAAGTAGTTCTTGCAAATCTCTACGCATACGTTGCATAATGCATGTTTTATTATAGATTCTCTTAGGTACCTATATTGTAAGTGATACTATATTGGTATAAGACAACCAATATTAGCTATGGCATAGCTACTTACATGGGAATGGAAAATGATGACCTATCGCTCCAGGAGGTTGGGGTTTGACTTTAAAATGAGGAGCTGAAGTGACTAATGAGTGTGGATGAGAGTTTATGTCAATTCGTGTTACAATTTCAGTTCATCTCACTATACTCAGATGGTAATTCATCTGACTCTGTCCTTTGCTCTTTATGCTATGGCGGATGAATACAGTTTGTCTGCATTAGAAGGTGCTTAACTTGGCTATAAAATAACTTCTATGCTTACTAGTAGAGTCTATAGAAGATAAATTATATTCATTCACAACAGAGTTATATAAGATTTCAAATCCTTAGCAGTAGCATTTACCACTGCAGTAGTCTTCTTAGATAAGTAGATACGGTTTAGTAGAATATAGGAACATTACGGGTAGAAATATTATAGATATAACCAGTTTTGGTTAAAGGAAGGAAGAAACCGTTTTGTTTTCTTGGGGTTGTTTGGAAAATTGGACTGTCATTACAAGACTGAGAATGAGTCAAAACAATGGGCTCTTAATTTTAATTTTTGAACCTTTTTCTCGCCTCCGTTTTGCCGTTTCCATTTCCATGCGAGGCAATTCATTTTGGTGTCTATCTCTTGCCGAGTCTCTATTTTCCTCGCAATTATCGTAGGTTGTTCGTTCGGGTAGTTAACTTGTCCTGCATTGTCATTTTGTATGCCACCTACCTTACCTAGTCTGTCGGGAGATCTGTATCTTGTAATCTAGACTCTAGTAGGTGCGATGTTCAGTTTTACCTTCAGTCTTTATTACTCTTTTGCCTCCTCTTAATTATTTTTGTTATTTGTGTGCTTACCAATCTACTGTACGATTTCAGACTGACATGCAAACTTTTCAATTGCTTATTGTCTTCATTATCTAATTGTCTAAGCTTTCTTTTATTTCCCTTAAAACACAGACTGCATGCTAACTCACTGATTAACAACTGCAATTATAAATGATATACATGCACACCTAAAGGAAGATAACCATTGCTACACATACAGGCCATAATTATCAACGTACAGCACACCTTGCCTCGATATGATGCTTGTAATCTACTAAATATTTCCTTTTTGCATCTCAATTGTTTTCTTAAAACAACTCCGCTAGTCTTTATAATTGTCTTCTACCCTTGAAAATTAAGGTTTTTATACAGAAATGTCACATTTGACAGTGCCAAGTTTTTGTTTGTTAAGTTGCCATCACTAGTGCACCGTTGGGCACTTTCATGCAGTTCGTATTCATATGTGCCATTCCAGTCTAATGTGCAAAAAAGTCTTATGATACTCCATTTCAAAAAAATCTCGTGGAAAATTAGGAGAAGAAAAGTAAAACCCTTATTATCTTCAAATCGTAGCAAATGAGCTATAATTTAGTCCGTTGCTAAATAACTCACAAGCAGAATCCCGATATTAAGGAAAGAAATATGTCTGAGTTGACTCTAGTTAAAATTACATGCTAAAGTAAATATATTAGCTTTTATTACTAAGCATGTCCTTAAGAGATTACGTCTTAAAAGCATAATGTCTTGCTGATATATTACTTACTTACTATAGCGCATGATATAAAATAGAATCTCATTTGGGGTTAGCTCACTCACGCTGTTTTTACGAGTAATATAGTAGGCACCTTATGTACAAAATGGTCTGTGTTGTTCTTAGTGGGCTAGAGAAGTTTGCTTAGGGGCTAAAGGAAAGGAATAAAAATGTCATCAAGTTGAAGTCGTAAAGTAGTTGGCTTGTTCAGTTGTTAATTTAACATTTAACGGAGTATTGAAATGCGTATCCATAAGAGAGGTGACTGAGTGAGTGGTTGCCTTGCTGCTACTTACTTAGCTCTCTGTTTAACACACTTGGCTTAAGTTCACTTTATTACATAACAAATTGTAATATCTTCCTATACAGCTATAAGTACTAATTACAATCTATATACTGAACATAAGGCATCCTCAAATATATTATCCTGGTCCTTGTCCCGCTATACCTGCTCAAGCAATCTTCAATCTGTTTATCATGCTGGCTAAATGGTGCAAATTGTTCCTTATATATTTCTTGCATAAGGAGTAGCTTATAGTATACGGTTTTTGAAAATACAAATTATTAAAACAGTCTACATTTGACCAAGAGCTAAAGATTCAGACAGCATACCAAGTTTAAAAAATTCGTTCAATTTAAAATGATTTAGGAGTTCCAGTAGATTCAGGATCTATCCAGGTCTACGTTTCAGAAGTAAGAGTACAATTCTGACTTTTATAAAAACCGACAGAGCCTCATTCAATTACTCGTGACTCGAAATACAATTTTAAAAAAGCTCAGACGTAAATTCTAACGATCCCTCGCATCAGGGGAAAGGTTACTAACACTGCATGCTGTACTACGCAGAAAATTTAAATATTATTAAATAGCAATTTTCGAAGAGGACAAAGTGATGCTTTTATCTGAGGCAGAGCCAGGGATAATGCTTGTTTTATTTTTAGTATTGTGTATCAAATGGTATGTAGCGACGACAAGGGATAATTTATCAGGTCTTAGGAATCAATTTAGCCAAATCCAACTTGATGGCTTTTCAGAAGGAAAACAAACACAATAAAAGTCGGCTGTCTGTCGGAAATGATGGCAAATATTTCTCAATTTCGAACGTCGGTGCTTGTCAGCGGTTTATCTATGTCTGTCTTCTATCCTGATAAATCACTTGAAATACAGATTGATTTCCTTTTATTGGTATTTCTGATGCAACCTCTGCACTGCGACAGTACCTACATCCTACGTTTGATATAAATGGA
The DNA here is from genome assembly GCA_019776445.1 of Tomocerus maximus. Classification (NCBI taxonomy): domain Eukaryota; kingdom Metazoa; phylum Arthropoda; class Collembola; order Entomobryomorpha; family Tomoceridae; genus Tomocerus; species Tomocerus maximus. The sequence continues at coordinate 11,407 of JABASH010002353.1, forward strand.
TGTCCACATAGAAAACTGTAGAATGTGCAATGTACATAATTTTATTTAAATATAAAATATTTTAACTCATAGAGTTAGTATATTTAATGTAAGGAATTATCTTAAAACAAATTGAAAGAATTCTTGTATGATAAGTGCGACGACGTTAATTCTTTTGCTTTGGTTGTTTGTATCCTGCCAAGATGCATATTCACCCCTTTGCGATTTGAAAAGCGAGTTTTGAGTTAAAGGGTTGTATCTCCTAGTATAAATGCTTAGAATGGACAGATGGATGGCTATAGCTGGGCATATTTTGATAGAGTTGGTTGTACGGCTCGTATGCACACATACATAAACTCTGCTCTTGATTAGTTTCTTACAGCCGCAGTCAAAATAATTGACCCCTCAGGTGGAAATCTCCATAAGTAAGTATTTAACGTTTCATCCCGACTTTGCGGCTTTGTTTGATGTTCTCAGATATCCTCTAATCGAGTAAAAATCCCAGTCAATCGAACCAAAATTAGCTGTATTGTGCTCTGCTCACAACCTTACAACTTACAATCCAGTCAGACTATTTTCCACGTCTTCAGACGAAATAAGTTCATATTCTTTGCTTCCATTCTCCTTCCACCATTAATTCTTGTTAGAAGGGTTTATATCCTTGACTGTTAGAATTAAATCCCACATACTTAGATGATTCTAAAGATTCAGTTGAATTTCTCTCCACGTAGCGAGATTTTGTGCTTAGACTTATCTACTTATGAGCAAGCACAATAAAATATCTGATCTCCCCAACTATTAAGTAGACCAACAATAAGACAAAGCAGATCAAGCCGGCTTACAATGAGTAGCATTCAACCTCCGCTTTGCTTCAGCAATTTTTATTTGCTACTACTTTTACTTACAAGCGAAATTGGATTATCATATTTGTTACGTCTCATTTTCATTAACCATGCAACTTGAGGAATCCACACTAATTAGTTCTTTGAATTAGTCCGCTGCTTTTTGATGACGTAGGAGGTGAAAATCATCCCACCCTGAGTAGCCCATTAGAAAGTGTCAAATATTTTGTCTCCAGGCTATAAAATATTTCTCGACTGTAAATTCCTATATAACTAAATCATCTCTTAACAGTTCTTATATTTAATAGTAAATTGATTCAAAATGTTTCTAGATGTAATTTAGGGATAGTGTTTAAAATAGTTTACTACTAAGTAGTATGCATAATAAAAAATAGCAGATATCAATTTGAGTAATTAATACAAGAGGACAATGTGAACAAATAATTCGATGAAATCGAATTTTTTACTCAAATTTACTTATACATAATATTAAGACAGATTATCTCACAATCATTATACAAACATGGGATAACAATGTTTATTTTCTTTAGTTTGAGTAAACAGTATCATTATTATAAACGCGCATATCAGACGGATGAAATTGTGTATGCATATATATAGCCAATTATACAGTACCTACCTGAAATGTTTGTGTGCTAACTTTTTTCCGTTGGCTGATATGGCAATTACGAAATAGCTTCCAAGTTGTTTCTTCCTTATCGTATTCTTATAGCGCTCAATTAAGACAGTATACACCACCTAAAAACAAATCCTACTGGATAATTACATTTCGTAGCGTGCCGTGTGAGAAAAGATGATGCACATGTGGGATACATTTACACATTTACATGGACAAAAAAATCATAATGAAGACAACGCAAAGTCATGTATACTTATCAGTCTCTTCAACAAAAGTTGACTTTCATGTTCAAACTGTGGCTTTGAAATTAAACTGCAATGTATTTATAAAAAAGATCATCTGGCAAGATTGATGAGATGATGCAGAGTAGGGATACTAGCATATGCAGACATTGTAATATTTGAATGCAAAAGAACACCGAGTACACGCAGACCGTCGTTGCCACTAAAAAGGTACCCTCTCGGTATCCATGCACTGTGCTCATTTTATATTTCATATCGAATTCCAATTAAAGAAATCAAACGACTAGGACTTGCCACAGCCAACCTTTTTACCCCTTGTTGTCCCTGATGACTCAGTTTTTTAAGGTGGCATCCTTTATTTTCATACATAAACGAAACTGAGGAACAAATAGTACACTTTAACTATTACCTTGTGTTTATTTTACACGAACTTCATATTCTACCTTAGGTACTTGTATTAAATAATACTAAATACACAAAATAATGCCATACCTAGTTCCAGTAACAACCTGTCTGGCCCTTTATCGCGGGCCCTTAAACGTATAATATGTCTGAATACCTGAGTAGGTAACAATATCATGATACCAGCCAAAATATTTTGATTACAAAAGTCAAAGCATGAGACAAAATGCGTACGCAAATAAGTAACTTACAAGAATAAAATAGCAAAGTATTCTTAAATGTTATAAACTGGACTTTTTTAATTGTATTTAGTATTACATTGAAACTGCAAATGGTTAGAAGTGCACATGGACAACATAACAATTAAGCTATGGATAATATGTACTTGATTGCCTTTTTTGAATTCCGACGGTAATTCGCAGTTTTTATCAATTAGAACAATAAATGTAACTGCCCTTTAATAATTTACTGTAGTTACTGCACTGTAGCTAGACGATACATAATATTATAATATTCTGTCATAAGCGTTTCGAAGTCCAGAATTAGGTTCATAAGTACAGATATAAGTGACTTAGCCACGCAATTGTTAAAGTTATCCAATTACTACAAATAATGCGTAATGTTACTTTGCCCTACCTTTGATTGAGTATGAGGAGTAGTTAAGAGTTAATACAAGTAGCTGGTAGTTATGGCATGGTAAAAGAACTTGCAGTATTTGTTAGGAGGTCTGTGCTTACATAGCATGGAATGCATTATTCCTATATTGGTTATACCAAGTTAAAGGGAATGGTGATTGTTATAGGGAGCTTGAGTGTAAGTGTAGTGTTCTTTCATTCCCATATTATAAGTTTCAATAAGTTTGATAATAAAAATATCAACTGTGGCAGCGGATTTATTAATGTCACGTCAGGCAAAGTTGCGGTAAAAAGTAGTTTGTGAGGTGAGTAAAGGTAACTGTCAGGCAAGTCAATTCGCTCTATGGCAGAATTCAATATGTTCTCCCTTAATTTGAGTTCTTTTACTAGCTGATAAATACAGATATCAACACGGGTATATAAATTCAATATTTGTATAAGTACACACACCGATACAACGACTATAGACCTTAAACATGCACACAAGGAGTTGCTATATTCCATTAACCTTTCTGTATCATTATTTTTTATTATCCTTTCTATAAATGGCATTACGTCGTAGGCATCTATCTCTAGTTTCACCAATTGCTAACTTCATTTACTAACTACTGTTTACTCTACACTGGTTTGCTCCAATAGTATGTTCCTTTAGCAGTGCTAAATAATCTCGTCGTAAGTTTAGCCTGAGTTGGAGTAGTACTTTGTCGTGACTCACTCTACATAACTATAAATACTATGTTGGAATGGAAAATCGACCTAACTTTTTCCTGTCCGATTGTCGAAGAAAGTACTCTACAAATGTTATAAAACTAACTTTTTTTCATAGCTAACCCTGTCTATACGAGGGAAAAGACATGCTGTCAATGTTAGTGATATGAATTGGAGACATTTAGACAGTGGAGAAGGAAAAATATCCTGACAATGCATACGTAACCGAAGGCAAATAACTATTTGGCTATATCAATGTATGATTAGTTAGTTGGTCGTTGGCGGAATATAATAATGAAAATTGGGGATTGTTCCGGTAGCTGCAGTGGTGGTTCTGGCCGTCTAGTAGGTATTCTAGTAGGTACATGGTATTCCAGATAGTAGGTATCTCTCAGTGGCTGTGGAGTGAGGTATCGTCGGCAGAACTGACTGAGTAATAAAATAATGGTATTAAAGAGGAGTGAGTGAGTGATAGTGTTATGTTGGTGGGTTGTTTAGCTAGCCCCGCATGACATGGCTCTGCATTCAATAGATAGAATACAAAAAAGACGTGTGTGCGTGTGAATGTTAATAATAGAAAAATCTTGATATCTAAATTGGCTTGGGACGGCGATTCATTTTTGTGGTGTGTGACAGGGGATGACATGTACTTGACACAAATCGATATAGGCTCTCTTTAATCGAATCATGATGGCGACTCGTCTAGTTTATAGATGAGATTTTTCAACCTGTCATTTAGAAATGGAGACTCGTTCTCATGTTATCCTATCCCTATTGTTCATTTTTTTTACTTTATTCCATTCAATAGACAGTTAACTTAGTAGTTGAACCATTCTGCTTCTTTGCCTGTGACATCTACCTTTTCTGTATTTAATGAACTCAAAAGATATAAAGTAAATTCAATTATCAACTATCTTAATGGAATCTTTACATGTTTTATTTCTTGAACTTATATAAAATAATTTCCTATGCATTATTAATTTATGTAGGTATCAATTTAAAAAAATCGATTTACTCCGTGGCAATACTAATTAACTATTAACTACTAGCAAAGGTAAAATTCGTTTTAAAAGCATAAATAAATTTCATAGTGCAAACAAGACAATAGTTTTAATAGAATGTATGTGTGTGGTGTGTTTGTGTAGCGTTTCAAGTATTTAGTATATTAAAATGCGTTTAGAATGATGGACAGGCTTGTCAGTATTCTTCCATGCATTTGTCGTTATTGTGACATACTGTCGCCCCGCCTCGATTTCATCATCTATTCCCAACTCGAGAATTGGATACTATCATCAACAACTCTCATTTCAGCGTGGAGTTAAACAATACACTAACTTTCATGAAGTATAATGCAAACTAAACAAAAATTACTTCCTAAGTAATTTCTTTAGCCGGTAATGCGATCATCGTTTAGACGCGTCCCTCAGTTACTATATCCAGACATGTGTGTAAAATATGCATTTTGTTAAAGAGTGCTTGGTCTTCGTAGCAAAGAGTACATGCTTCACATTTCTGAAGAATTGAGTAGATAACAATGAGAGTGCAGGGAACTCCTATTGCATTCTATTAGGGATTGGTTATATGTACATCGAGTGTGTTTACCTCCGTGTGGGTGTATTTTTTATCTCTGAATGTGCACCTTCACATGATATCACATAGTATAGTAGACTCTGTGTGTGTAATACACAATTCTATTTCTAATAAAAAATTTAATGTCAACCTATCCTTTGCTGTGTTTTTTTATTTCATGCCCAGTGAGTCTTGTTGCGGGTTAATTTACTAGAATGGACAGGCTGACATGTCTATGGATTGGGTATAGTGGGATAGATTATTACTCCTGCATTACTAATAAGTGGTACTGAAACCTTACAGCTTGTGTTGTTGCCATCCCACGTTCCCCTCACTTTGTATTTCTTTGCGTTTTATAAATTTTATGCATTTGTATTCAATGTTAAATAGACACGCATTACAATTGTATATTATCACATTACAACCCATTATCCTGTCCAGTTCGCTCTTCTTTTTCTACCTGCTGGACTGTCCGTTTTAAGGTCTTCAGCTCATTATTAGTGAAATTAAAACTCAGCATTTGAATGTCTTGGAGGGTGTTGACGAGTTCACAGTTTCAGTGTTGCTCTGATGAGTTTTTAAGCCATGTTCTCTCCAAATTGATAAAAAGAAACAAAGAATACTCCAAAATGCATCGTTTACGTAACACGATAGGTAATAAGTCTACCTGTGAGTACTTTGGACATGCCTAATACTAGCTAATACACATAAAGGTCCCACATAACAACACACCTTCGTCAAAAATGGACAGACATCTTCCGGCCTTTCCTTTTCTCCCTCATTTGGCTAAGTTGACTTGACTTTGTTTGACTCGAGTCGACTAAGGCTAAGTCGAATCAAGCCATTATTCCCCACCACCACCACCAATACGTGTGAGAAACAGATACCATAATTATAAACACATACAAGTTCAACCGTATACTCATTACAAAGCTAAATCTATCAAATCATGAGACACGGCCAGCATGCCAGCTAACAGTCTCACTTCCAATTTAGCTCTTTCAACATGCATTTCAGTACAGTTCGACCAATTTACATTTGCCTTGTGCTCTGTAATCTCAAAAGTCTATTCTGCCTACCCTCTGCTCACATTCACACAGCAAATTCAACTTTCTGTCAGTCCATCGTATAGGCTCTCCTGTTTTGTCTGTCTTGCCATGCCTTTTGGATTTGGCCTACCTGCCTCTACTTCGTCTGCTCTGGTATTGCTCATTGTCAGTCGTATCATATTCTCCTATCTCCTTTTTCAGCACCAACAACCATCCAGACGAACCAACTAACGTAATAGACAAGGCGGTGTGCTATTTCCTCCTTCCAACGCACAATCTCTCTACACTGACACGATTGTGTCTCAACGCTTACATGAGCAACCAATAAACTATATTACTCTTTTAAGTACCTTTTAGTCTCTTAATTGACTCCAATCCTAAATTTTAAAGTTCATTACTCACAACATTATATTCGGAGTGTGAACATCAATGAATATAATAATTTATCTTTATCATCTTCATATTATCAAAAGTTTACATGTCCCATAGTATTCATATATTCATTCTCCCTTTTTTCGTGACATATGTACGTGAAATTAAGGAGCTACCACCAATCTAGAATTAATTACTAATATTGTGCTGCATTGTACAGGTTTTAGCAAGTTTTGTCCAGTTTTCTCAATCATTTAAATGATTTTTTATTCATACACTACTTTAGGTTTATATAACTGTCAATATGCACCAATCTTACAAAAATTTAATTTCGTAAGTCTTTGTCGTGCAATTTAACTGTAGGACACAACTAAAACCTCTTTGCTATGCAACATTTCTTTACTTTGAAGGTTGGCGTCATATAATTAATGTTTGTATAGGTTTTCTTGTTAAATAAGTAATTAGGTAGAGGCATTGTTATTGCAATTTCTTTAATAGTAGGTGGGTGTGTTTTCTGCAGAATAGTATTGTATAGTTAGATTATGGAACAAATAAGGACATATTCAAAGGAGCATGTAGTACAATTCAAAAGAACACTGTTAGCATACTTGTACTGTGTAATTACATACAAATCATTCAAAGTTATCAAATTATATGGTCTACAGCATGTGTAGTACCAATAAGTAGTAAACTGTCAATTGACCAATGGAATAATCTAATTTATTGCTTTAAGTTTATAGAATTTTAGTCCTTCATGATTACTAGTTCTAATAGTATTGAGAAAATTGTGGTCAAGTAGCCACATGCTATAATGTAGACATATAATTTTGTTTGTTGAATATAAACTATTATATTATGTGAATAAGGACGTTATCTGTATCAGAAGATTTATGCAGGTTGAAAATATTTTTGTGCAGTAGAGCAAAATATGAAATGTAATAAGGCAATTTAGTAAAAGACGGAGGTAATTAATTCAGCATAGACAATGAGGTGTCAAACCACACATCCACGTTTAACACGTTGATTGGTATAGATGAGAATGGTTTGTCAGCTCCTTAACATAAATTATCAGAGAGAGGAAAAAAGGTCTTGCCCTCGTCAAGTTGATGCACAAGTTATTTTACTAAATAGCCATACTAACTAAAGTGTGACGCGATATGCTACGAAAGTGATAACAACCGAACCAGAGCTATTTAGACGAGATGGCGAATTTTTGGAATAATCGAAGGAAAGCAAATGAAGTGATGTGAGGTTTTTTGGTAGGGTGGTTGAACGTGGATTGATATGCTTCACAAATTGATAATGCTTATTATTTATCGTTAGCACTGGTAGTAGGTAGTCATAGACGTAGTTGTCTCACTTGTCTGTGCCTCTCTACTTGATACTAACTACTTCGTATATTTTATATTCATCTATGCCTACTTACCCATACATCAGTCCTCGGCTAGTATAGTATTGTTCTGCATGTACATAGTACTAAAATGCTGAATGCATACGGAATCCATTCAAAATGCGTGTGTGAATTCAGTATAAAAGATTCTGCACAGAAGGTTCACTCGCACATTGATTCGACAAGTTGACTTGACTTGACTTTTCTTCTCTCTTCATCGGATTCTTTAGCCATGACACGCCATTGAATAAATTGTGATGGATTTGTTTACACGAGTATAGTCATATGCCATTTAGGATTATTAACTAGAGCTTATATCTTCTTCATGCTTCTACTTATCTTTCTATTTATACCTTCCTGTATACCTGACTTGGTTTTATAAATATAAAAGCAGAATTCACTAGACTTGTTCGCTAACTGCTATAAATAAATTTCCTATATATTAGCAACTCTTATAATAACGCTCGTGGTCTAACTGAAAGCCGAATTTGTAGACCACATACTATTCTACTATTCATAAGGAACTATCAAAATAATGACAGGGCTAAAGAAATGGCTATAAAAGGCATAGCTAATACTGAGGCTACTTTATTCTAGCTGGGCTTTACATGTAATAAATGTCTGCTGAGGTGTCGGTGTCCTCCTTATAATTTCCTATATTGGTATAATCCTGCCTTATATGCGTTTTGTAAAAAGTTGAAAGCTAAATTATTATTACTACCTCATCGAGCTACAGAAACTCTGGTCTGCAATGAAATATTGATGACAGTGAGAAATTTGCCTTCCTTGGCTTTACTCACACATCGTCAAGTCTCTTCTGTACATGCCCAACTTGCCTCATGGAACTATTTCAAAATATATAGTTAGCCTATTATTTATCTACACAGTCCAGGTAGGTGTAGTCAGATGTCCATGATTAACTATTACTATTTGACTATATCCAGTGCTATGCATTTGTTGGTGACTAAGACTATTAGTGCCATAGGGAGAGACTACTACTTTAGCTGCTTTGAAACAGCTCAGACTAAGTGACTACTATATAATATATAATTAAAAAGTTTTGTCGAACTCATTAGAGCTCGATTTTTGTATTCAGATTAATTAAAATGTCGAAGTAACCTTAATTTCATTTTTGGTGAAATTATTAAGTTTATTTCGATAGAAATAGTAGCAGCGCACCATAAATCTGATATTTCTAAGGTAAATAATCGGAAGCAGACTATAATATTTAGAAAATGATGATATTGCTAACTGTGATAATCAAGCCTTGATGGTTTGATTGCAAGTATCAATAATCAATGCAAAGTAAACATGTAGAATGCTTGAGTTTGAAAGAT
>JABASH010002354.1:0-20571 GCA_019776445.1 Tomocerus maximus
TAGAAATGCAAACAAACATGTGAAATATGAGGAAATGAACCTGAATAATATTGATATCTGCTGCAAACTGTTTAAAAAACTCAATTTGACAATTTTCAGGAGAGTACAATTGTTTATTTTTATACGCAGCTGATTTCTAGATATTATTTTGTACGTTATTTTCAATATATGCGCCCTATATTTCATCTAGGTCAATTTTGTCCAATTTCATCCAAGTGGATGGATAAAATACCAAAATTAATTTCATCCGGACGATATACAACCCTGATCTCGCCTTCAGATATTTAGTTTTTTCATTTCCTTGAATTAAAGAACCGATGTGGTCTATACTGTTAAAGATATCAAAGCCATCAGTTGCTGTAGTACATGCAGAACATCATACACTGTACAATTTAATGTCTGTATCAGGCTTTCATGCAAAATATTATTTGTATAGTAAACTACAAGTTATGTAATTGTACAGTCTGAAAGATGGGAATATCTTATATGTAGTAAGAGTATTTTCGTGGATCATGTTTCATTTGCACTGAAACTAAAGCTTTAGTGGTGATCCAAAAAATGTACTGTAACAGTAGGCGATTATTGAGAGTAAGCATTATCTTCGACCCAGTAGTAACCATAAATGTACAGTATACCTAAGTATTCATCATTCATAGCAGGATAATTTCAGAATTTATTTCAAATGCTGTTAAAGCATTCGTCCGAATCTAATGTGGGTAATGAATACAAACGGAGACATAAAATAACAGTGGCACTGGCACGCAGAATTGAAAGTCTAACAGTATCTACATCATAAATGTATTCTTTTTCGTCGACCACCGTGAGTAGCACCGATTCACAAGTGCACAGTTAATATTTCTTTGTTGCTGATATGATGTAACAATCGCTGAAGAATAGGTAACCTGAACACAAAACGTTGTGCATTGCTTAATTATATATTTTCACTAAATTTTTGTATCTATATCCCATGATATAGATTCTTAAAAGTATTCTTAAAAGTATATTATTATAATCTAGTTGGCTCTTTTTAATTCAAATGCTAAATACTTCAAATTCTAATGCAGAGATGTATTAACCAGTTAAAATTTCTTTTCTTTGTAACAACAAAATAACATTTTAAGGATGAAAGGTAGCGTGTACAAGTATTTTGCGCGTGATACTTTTTTGTACTTGTACGTAGTAGATAGCTGTAAATTGTAGTGCTATATATTTGGAAAACATTTTAAGCATCTGCAATAGATAACTGTTGGTGGTATCTGCTTTAGATGTTTACAAATGAAATGACAATTTCAATGCACCTACCCAGTTAATTAGTAAAATGAGGAATTAACGGGAAGGGTAGCCATGCTTGTCCTACACAAAGTAAACTGTCTTTCTGTAGTCCAACTGGGCACATCTAAATCTCTTCACGATACCATTATTCAGTTTAGAAAAACAAATACCTAGGTTAAACAATGTGCAGTTGCATTTCTTGAAATAGCACTGCGGATATGAAATACGGATCAAGTTCTCACAATGGGTGCACTCGATGTTAATCTTTCTATACTGTCCCTTTTGTACAATCGTGCATTGTGTAGGTGTTTCGCGAAGATACTTGACAATGCGACTTTTTAGAATAGTTCTCAAGATTTTTTAGGAGTAAAGTGGAGTCATTAAAACATGCTTCAAGCCTTCCTAAACATTTGCAGTGCCGTATTTCTGCCATTTAAAATTACTCTACACATTTACTACTTATAAATCAAGGTAAGTAATTTAAATACTCATCAAAGGAAATAGAGTTTTTAAATCTATTAAACAAAACTTTTAGTTTTGCAACAAAATATTCAATAAATCTTTTAAAACTTAAACCACTTTTAAGAGAGGGCATTACATTTTTGATACATTATGTATAATATTATGAAATTTTAAATATTAGATCAATGATGTATAGTTCAATTTATTTTTGTAATAAAATTAATCCTTGTTCCTTGATCATTAATATGCAATAAAACGAATGCATTATAGTATTAAACCCCGGCAGTCTTAGAATAAATACGATTTTAGAATAGTTTGCAAAATAGATGTTTACGAAGGACATTTGAATAGGTGTTTGGTTGCTTTTGCTTGGTTGTTTTGCTTCGTATCGTGTGAGCTTGATTGCTTAGGTTTGCAATGCAAAAAACCATGTGCGTGTAAGTATGGTAAAAATTGATGCATTTTTAACAATATATATTAGATAGATTTATGGTATTGTATAATACACGTGCGTTAGATACATATTATAATGAGTCGCAATATTTTTTGTGGATAATTGTAGAATTTAAGGCTGCCAATTGTTGTGCAGGTTTAACTCATCGCCTGGAATAAATAGGAAGAGGATTTACTAAATTTTTAAGCTCTTGAGTTTCCTGTCGATTTACTTCACATTAGAAGCGAAAATTATTTGCACTTTTTCAAAAATATATTTTCTGCTGCTATAGCTAAAATGTTAGAGAAAGATAGAAAAATATTTTATATCCGGATTGCATGAAGTTAAAATTGCTTTCAGCTGAAATTCTGAAATACAATGGGTTACAGGATTCTGCTAGAGTACAGGGTGATGTCAAGAAACGAAAGCAATAAAATGGTTCTACTATCTGGCATTGGGAGTTGTATTTTAAATATATACTTCTACCTGTGCAATATATCTTCTTAGCAGATGCATTTCTACTAGTTAACTCTCTCAGTTAGACACTCCCCTTTAATGCAGTACCAGACTGTAGTGAAACTTATATTTATTATGCAGATAATAAATAGCTTTTTTTAAATAGTGTGTAATGTATTCATTATGGTTGTGCATAGCCAGCGAAATGTGTTTACATGTTTCGGATGTGATACAGTACAGTGCTTTACCTTTACTTGTAGCATAGGAATAAAATTGATCCAACAAAAATGATGGCATATTCCACTATATAATGTGATTTTTCTTGAGATGCGCCACTAGTTACATTTTCTTTGTCAATCCCATTGTCAGCTATCAAGCCAAGCCGGTTCTCTTGGATTTTTAATTAAAAAAGAATTTACTCCACCACGCCGTGTTAAGTAGCAACGTTTTTAAGTGGAAACAACTTGAAAATAGTTCTGTTTCTTCTTCCTTTGCTGATGCATTTTTTCGCTTTGGGCTACTTGTTTATGTGTTCATAGTCAGTGAGTTGTGTCCTTTATAGTTGTCTGAGAATAGATATAAATGGTAGAATTATACTATTTATATATTAAGATTACCACAGAAGAGACTACTTATTTAGATAGGGCAACTGCTCTGTTGACTTGAGATAAAATAAACTCTTATCATAATATCAGCGTATAATAATCTTCTTTCGTTTTCGTTTTACTACTCTTACTTGAGGAAGTAGTAGGGAACTCTTTTATTTGCACACATGAAGGATTCCCGTTTCCCCTCTTCCCGTCTTGCACAACTACACTGACAATCAACACTAACTAACGTTACCTCAGTTAAATGCAGACTTTAAACCCCAAATACTAAATCTATTATTATACGTACCTAGTTAGGTACTCCACTAGCAGCTATTTCTCAGAGATAGATGTAGGGATGCGCTAATGATATAGCTGAGATGTCATTATATATCACTCGTGCCCTATAACTTAAAAAGTCAACTGTAGCTTTTAGCATCACTTACCTGCAAATTACAAGTTAAAGCTGGAATTCTTTTGCGTCGTAGTATTTATTTACTATTATGTTAGGCGATGCGATGATTATGATTTGAATTGGCTTTACCTCCATCCACTGCATATTGTTATTACTCATTATAATAGGCAGGTTGATGTATACGACATGCTAGTTATTACATATTATATAGAATAGGATGTAGACGAGATTGCTTTGTCTACCTTTTAGATACTTCTTCTTGTTTGCCTTTGCCAAATGAAAACATAGTTCACTGGGCTTCACCCAACCCATGGCATTACAACAAATTACATTATTTCTAGATAGATTGCCTTTAACATTGCGTGCAATTTTACCTTTTCATGGTTATTCGTTCCTCTACAGACCTTATTTTCACAGTCTGGATGAGTATGCCGGACTTTACTTGGAATAACACCATTTATAATACAATTTTTTGGATTTTAAGGAGTGTATATATTTTTGACAGCCATTTTGTAAATTATACCTGAAATTGATTGTGAAGTTGTCTTGAGACTACAGGTGTACTCGGGATGGCTTTGTGTGAATTCTGGTTACATATCCGTTTCTCTGTCTTTATTCTTATCCGATGCATTTGAAAGAGCTTAAACTAGCAAATAAAAAATGGTCTAGTGTCTCGTCTGGCCCGGTCTAGGTCTGGTCAGTTATGCCCAACCAAAGCAAAAGTAGAATTACATATTGCACAGTACAAGATTCTACAATATTATTATTATGAGTTACAAGTTTCAATCTTTCTTGCACGCTTTCTTAGCATTTACTCATCTCCTGTTGCCACACTTACTTCTTAAGAGGCAGGCCTCTAGTTCTCTTTAATAATTCAGTTTTTCTTTTTCTTCGCCAATTCTCAATATGAATAGTCAACTGTGTTCTCTTTCCATTGCTTTAGCCTACCTAATCCACTAACGGCATGTTGTTTATTGTTATGTCTTACACCTTCTGGTGTGCATACTTGAATTTTTAATGACGAAATGAATTATTCCACTGAATTTGCGAATCTTTTAAGTTATTCATATTGCAACAACAGAAATGTTGAATAGTAGTTACACTAACAAAACAACTCTCTATCTTTATGAGATGTTTAATATACTGACCATCCATACGTTGATAGCCAGATCTTTAACTTGCTAAATACTTGTGGAAGAACTTGAGTTGAATGGACAAAGAAAAATACTAAATGTTCACAATGGCCCCACAGCTTTTTATGTACAGTTAGACTGAATCTGAGATTTCGTAGTTTTAGCATTTTATTGAAGTCGATTCAATTTAAAACGGTTTAAACTACCATTTTGACCCTAAATTAAGTTTTTCTAATAGTTAACAATACATTGACGATTTACTTTATTTCCAAAATATCTTCAATTTTGATGTACCTTAAAAGATAATAATTTCCGAACCCCATAAAGATTAAATTACCATATGTAGGGGCAGTTAAGAAAAAATGCAAATATAGTTTGTTGGTGTGAATCATTGTCTGGTACCTAATACTGTTAATAAGAACATGCGCATAATATTATCATAAAATAGATACTAGTCAAATAAATAAGTAACCGCAATTTTTTCAGCACAGTACCTGAAGGTAAAATATTGGCAAACAGATATTAACGTGTATGCACTGTATTTATCATTAGTCCTTAGCTATATGCACAATTTGATCATTAATTTTGTGGCTGTCCTGTCTCAGTTGTCTAGTGTGTTCTGTTAGACAGGCTAGCATGATAAAGGCAGTCTACGAACTAGTACCATTATATAGAATCAAATTCAACTGTCTTCCGATAAATTGAAAGCAGCCAAGGGAAAATCCCATCCAAATTGTTCAAGTGACAGATTACGTATAATCTTTAGACACATATTATATGCCTACACAATACGATATTGATATTAATTGACGAATGGTAACAATAGAAATGAATATTTTTTCTATGCATGTTATGCCTACATTAATTTTAATAAAGGACGTTAATTATAGTGTTCTATAGCAAGTAAAACATACAGGAAATCTATAACTGATAGTGATAAGCATACGATTTCGTCTTACAAGTATTTGCAGATTTCTTAGAGTAGATAGTGTACAGTTCGCTGTTTACTTAAGCATACAGGTAAATATCCTTTTCACTTGTATAGCCTCCATTAAAAGTATTTCTTAAGCCTTCTTATATCATTCTCAGAGGAGGATTATGCATTTTGCATACAAAGACCAGATTGCGTGAGTTGTTTTCTAAATTATTGTCCTGGCTGTGACTCTGTTGGTGTGGTATTGCTAGTAAAACTTATCTCATGCATCATATTATTTCAATAAATCTTTAGTGACTTAACTATTACATTAGCCCAATAAGCTCAGTATACCTAAGTAAGCTAATGCTACAGAGATATCCAATCGTGTACTTATCATTCTGAAAATTAAGTAGGTAGTAGTAATCATTATAAAAGTTAATGACTTACTTACTTTTGTCATGTTACTTACCGAGTTAAAATATTAAAAATGCACTCAAATTTAATAATATACACATTACATAATTTAATGCATGCATTATTATGCGCTCCACTGTTTAAGATTCTACTATTTTGTTTAACTTATCTAAATGCATCAGATATGCATCAGCAGTTAAAAGTGCTATGACATGACTGTGATAAATATTTATTTTGTGCCAAGTGAAGTGACCTTATAGCCAAAACATTTAGCTGACTCTGGCCGGGGCAAAGCAATAACAAATACTTTCTAAATGGCACAGCCAGTAAATGTAAATACCTTGGTTGCCCATTGTAGACATTATAATGTTATTAGCTATTAGTGAATAGTATCTTTGTTAATTCTTCTGTACGCATTATCTGTTAATGATATGTGGCCACTTGGTTTTCTGGCACTAGGTAATAGTGTGTAGGTAAAATTTACCTATTGAGTAACTACCAATTGATTATGTATGCAATTAGCAAATATCTTTGACACTATTTCAATTCTGATTTAGTCATTTGTGCATTAAACAGTCACCATGATATTCTATTGTGTCTAATACTAATTGAGGATTTTATCTTTGACACATGAGGGATTAAGACAACGTTTGAATTGACAAATACAAAGTAGCTAATCAATCATTTGGTCATTTGTTCATGTATTTACATTAATTTATTCAAGACACACAACAGTCTTTTGTTATTAATGTGCAACATAATTTAATTTGCTTGCTATTCCTAATAGATGTGTAGGTACTACAAGTACTAGTGAGTATTCATCAAATGGAGTAGAAAATAGATAATGCAAACCTAGCAGATTTGAAGGTAATAATCGGTTATATTGTTTCAAGGAACATACTATCTAGTTAGTAATTTCCTATAATACGTCTCTCAATGCACATCAAATATAAAAAAGTAACTGGCTCAATTTTTTAATTGTAAATCGCACGTTTCTGTTCGTAACACTAAAAAATGGGAATTGAAGAGATGAAAAGAGGTAAGTAGAGAGAAAAAGATGTTTTATCTCTCACAGCAAGACAGTTTGGCAGAAGTAACGTTTGTAATAATACTGTTAGCTGGATGTTCACATGAGAGAGTCAATTGAGTGCTAATATTAAGAGTTTGACTAAGGACTATTAATATGCATCGGCATAATTTTTATAGCGATGATAAAAGTTGATGTGTATATAGAAAAGAATTTAATGTCGGAAAGACAAGGCGAGCCCGTTAGTTTAGTACATACTTACAAGAGCTCTACAATGTCTGCACGTTGCAAATTCAAATATGTACATAACCTTTCTCATTCCACTTGTCGTGCATTAAAATAAAAAATTGTAGTTTAAAGAATGTTAATGGCTCTTTGATCGCCAATGTTATCCATTCTTATTTTGTGATAAGTCTATATGATATTTATACTCAACTAAGTACACATAGTATGGAGTCGTAAAGGTGGAGAGCTAATAGTTATGTAGAGATACTAATGGTATTTTATTGGCAAACCTGTCATGTATAATGAAGAGCATAATGTTCATCCTATACATGCTAAGGTTATAATATAGTTAGTATGCCTACTACGGACAATAACTAATAAAGATTCTCATCTGTTAGAATGCAAAAATAAAAAATAAAATTTAACTCTGCAACTTTTGAACCACTCTTTTCAGAGTGTACACTTGATGTACTGTAATTTGTAGACATTTATTGGCTCCATCACTTACCCGTCTCATTCATAATCTTTAACTACAGGTTGTTTAAATTTGGTTTACTGCAATTCCTTTTTACTATTTCATCTGATTGTCCTTTTACTGCAAAGTAAAAAAGAGCAAATGAAACTATGTTGAGGAAAAAACTTTTATTTTTGTGCAGGTATAGAATCAGAGGTGAGGGCTTTTAATGCTACACACAACTTAAGACAGATAGAGAGACTTGCATGCAACTATTTTATCTCTCTGATTGTCATTTGTTATTTAGAGTTATGGCCTTCGCCTCGAAACCTTTAGATGACATACGACATTGGGGTTTTGCAAATTGAATTCGTATGTATGGAAGCACTTTGGTTATTTCTTACTGCAGGCAATCAAATAACAAAACCACAATGAGACTAGTCGTGGTAAGTACTAGTGTGCACACGGACATATCCCACTTCATAGTACACTTGTTAGTGTATACCAGTTAATATAGTTAACTAGATTTAGCGTTTTTATGAGTATTATTACGATGAATACATAATGGTAATGTAATTTGGTTAGAATTATGCTGCCATATAGCAAAGGGGGATTTCCCTTTCCTTTTTATTTGTCTCCATGTGCAATTACCATGCAATTTAAATTGCTACAATTGTCAGCCTGCGAATACATTAAATGCACATCTCTTTATAAAAAAGAAAATATTACGATGAAATACAATAATTTCGAAACTGTACAATTCTTCTCCGTTTAAGATTTGTAGATAGTAAAAGTTCCTATTTAATTCCAAACATTTGACAAGTTATATTTTGTCAGCCTATAGCAAGGCAGGAATTATCTGTAATATAGTATGCAAGCATATAATTAGAGATAGGAGGAAAACTTAGGAAATTGGAGACAAGAGAGCCCCCGAATTACCTTTACTTAAAACATTTTAACTGTAGTTATTAGGCATAGTAATCTTGATTCACCATCGCCAGGTATTGGGTGCTTGAGTACAAAAGGTAAAAGATAATCCAAACCTGAATACATGCATAATGCGATGATTATTCGAGTGCAGTGCATAAGCGTAGGAACATAACGTATGCTCTGATTATTGTATGTTAGTTGAACGGTGACGGAAGAATCATAATATGATGTAGGCGTGACATCTTAATTGCTAATTACTTTCTTGCAGAAAGCGAATGGAATTGTTCTTCCTTGATAAATTATTACAGCATGAGTACAGATGCCTATAGGTAGATAGACAGTAATACGTAGCAATCAATCCACGGCTATGATATGAATTTCCATTTACTCAATAATCAAGATTTTCAAATCTTCGTATATAATTTAGATATTTCAGCTATGCAAACGGTATATTATTTTTGCCTACATCCACACCTCCAGGATGATAGTCTAGAGATTTTGTGGATTTTATGTCGAGAAAACGCATATTATGTAGGCACACATGCATAATGCAGCATGATTTGATATCCTGAAGCTTTTTAACTCTTAACACCGAACTGACAAGAAAATGAATTCCTTTCCGACAGAGTGGCAGTCTGTATGCCAGAGTGCAATAAGTTAATTTTCTATAGCGTAGAATTAACACGCTGACTGTCGAATGGACATCGCCCATGTAAAGTGTCTGCGTACACGCACATTCATACACATCCTTGTATTTGTACTTAAGTATGTAGATAATCGCATAATTATATCTCTTTAAAAGTTACATTAGCGATACAAAGCTGAATGTGCACATGCATTTCTAATTCCGTTGCATTTTAGATTTTTGGGCGTATTAAATATATAAGTGCTTTGTATTAGGGGATAATTCATTCTCCGAGAGCCTAATTTCTTCCTTGCTTAATGGGTTCAGCACAAATCAACTCAACGAGCATGACACGATGAAAAAGTGAAGATGAGATATTTAGTGAACATTCGTTTAGCGTTGCTGCTGACTACTTTCAGATATTTTTCTACGCTTACACTTTTATAGATACCTACTGTCATCCTATTCCTGTGTTGGTTGTTGATGTCAGTTCTAGACTCAGCCTGATATTATTCTCTATCTAGCATACAACTGCAGAAATCGTAGATCTGTAACGCCTATCTCCATCCTTGTCTTCTATTTTTTACCATCTTTTCCTGTATCTTTTCATCTCCACTTTTTCAGCTCAACAACTTCACTGAACGAATTGAATGACTGACTGCAAGTGCACTTCAGTACAGCACAACAATACAATCCAATGTGTTCAGCTTTTATTTTTTATTTATGATATGCTATCAGATTATAAATTAGGCATAGCTGAACAATTTCTTAGGCTAACCAGCAAGGAGCTCACTCTATATAAAATAACTATGCTCACATGAAAACTAATAACATGCAAAATAGAATGCTCAAACATATTAAAGATAATGTATTCAAACATGCATTCACTAAACCAAAATCTTCTTTTTTACAAGCCATGATTACCCTTTAAACACAAGAATTTAATAATTAAGATACACAAACGTTTTCTATTTTCCTACTAATAATTCCTTCCAAACTGCCAATTTGTATCTATTGGTCTAAACATTTATTGAAAATGCAAGGGAACAAGTATGTTAAACAATGCAATTAATTTTAATATCTATGATTCGAGGGCATAGGGTTAGTCTTACTTATCATTATTTTTTATATCCAATCTAACATGATGCAATATTCAATGCAAGTAAATTATTATCACATCAAGTCATACCGGTTAATAGGGGATCAGCGTCTACTAAAAACAAGTGTGTCAAAAAGTTTTGTATCCCAAAAACCACAATTTTTATTGTTAGCTTAAAGATTGCATGGAACGGATTCCAAAGTTAAGAATGTAAATTTAACCCAGCAAAAAATAAATAAATTCGTAGTAATAACTGGGCAGTTGCTATTCACCTTTGCTGCTACAATATGAATAAAATATCTGTGTAGATCAAACTTGCTATGTCATAATTGGACAATCGCCTTTCTTAAATTGCTAATAAGAGTGCATATATTTAATGAATAGAGTAAGGATCAGCTTCTCAATGGTTATTCTATTGATAATCAATGCTATGCGTGTGTGCGGCTAAATTGTCCGTGCACAGACAGTTCATTACCCACACAATGCATAAATTCCAATGCTGTTTACAGTTCATCTTATATTTAACACACTTTCATTCCTCCATTCATCAAAACACTCAGACTAGTTTGGTCTTGGACGCTCTGCCATTCAATTTCCTTTATTTGGTCGAATGTGCCACCGTTTGATACTCTGGCTGATGAGATACATCGATATCAATGCATTCCCGTCCATTCGCTAACAAGCAGTAGCCTTTGATTTATGCTGATAATGAATCATTTGTATCCACTTCTCAGTATTTCAAAAGCCTTATATTTACATATAAATAAAAATACAACTTTGCATACTTCTTTCTATTGTACATGGATGTTCTATTTAAATGGAAATCGTTCTGATCGTCAGTTCGATGTGCACAACTTCATAAATGACCTCTTTTTAATAACATACTAGATATACCTAAATATGTTAACAGCAAACGCCATACAATTCATGATATCTATGCCATTTCTTATGAGAACCTTTGTGTAGATGTAACCTTTGTTTACAGATTCCGTAGCATGTTATCTCTACATTCAATTAGAATGATTGACGTGTTTCGTTCGTATTTTGCTGCTTCATTACTATTGACATATTTCATTTGCATCTCATCGTACTTAATAACATTCAACAGGTGTCATACTTGCAATAATCTTTAGCTAACTTCAAATCATGCAACCAATAAGCAACGTAAACGTCCATCTTTTGTACCTACTCAATAAGGAGCAATACATTGCAAAAACCATTTCAAAATGTTTGAGTTAACATCCAATAACATCGCAGGAAACGTGTGTGTAGTTTGACATGCTAACTAAAAGGGACAATATAATTATTGGCATCCGAGCAATGGTCGAGTCTATATTTTGTCAGGATAAAATAATACTAATCTAATGAATGGGCTAATAGTAACATAATCTAATGTAATCTTTTGAATGGAGCAATGGACTTTACTTGTACAATTATTAGGGTTCATCAAAAACTTTGAGCCATCAAATTGTTTAATATTAAGTGTCTTGCAATAGTATTAGCCTCATATGAATAAGAATCCCCTCAAATGGCATCCGCTTTGCAAATGTTAAATATCAAAGTCTATAAAACTAGATAATGTAGAATGTATAGTAAAAGTCTTGTATCTAAATGTTTTTTATTTTGTGCAGAAGAATGGGTGACAAAGAAAAGAGTGGAGCTGACCACAACAAAGCAAATTGAAACTCGGGTGAAACGCCAAGTGGTGCTTGAAGATGGCAAAGTCGTTGACGACTCTGGTCCCATTGTCACAACGACTACAACTGAGGACACAGATAAAAATGAATCGGAACACACAGAGGTGAGCTTTCATTTAGTATAGAAATCTAAGTATTATTATGAGGTGTAGCGAAAAACTAGCCATAGCATATTGGGGTACCCAGAAATATTCAGTGAATCTTTTATTAGTTATTCAACACAAATTGACACGCATAAAACCAATTTAGCATTGTAGTATTACACTATAGCATTTTGTGTTTCTAAATTTCTTTATTGCCAGATTTTAAAGATGATAATAGACACCACCAAGTATTATTAAATTATTATTTAATTCAGCAGAAAGATTAAAAACAGAAATATTAGGCCAGTGGCATCTTAGAAAGTTATTATTAAATGCGCTATGTAAACAAAGTTAGTGCTATTTACAGTAGCCGATTTACTGTTAGTCTTGCAGGATAAAGTGATTATGTAAATGTTGTTTTACAAAGGGATATCTGAATGAATGGTATGAAATGTCAGATCAAATTCATCAAATGAAAGTGAATGGAGCATTTCAATAACAATTGCAATGCAACTGCAACCTTGCTGACGAGTTGTTGTCTACCTGCATCATTCCCATCTAATTGCTGCTATTACTTGTCTTTATACCTTATCATGTTGCTACTAATATGATAAGAGACTCTCGTTACATAAGCGATGCTATTAGTTGGGTATTATCATGGAATCTATAGTATGTACCTTGAAAGATAATACTTGTATCCATTCTTCGCACGTTTCAAAATTGTTTTGAAGTAGTAAATACTATTTTAAGTTTTATTTCGCCTTATAATCTTATTTAATTGGACGTGTTGACGTGTACATAAAATGATATATTTATTACGGGGATTTTGTTTGTTTTAGTAAAACATATAGAAAAATAACCATACAGGAAAATATCTTTTTTATATATCAATTGTAAAAATAGGAGAAGGTATTTACTACAGTTGATGCCCGTGTTAAATGTTACTTCTATTTAGTACTACCTTGGTTATTACGTTTAATTATAAGCGTCATTACAAGATACTGATTGAGGTGTAATTGCCAGAAGAAACTCGCTCACCACACAGAACAACGTAAATTAACATACCATTGTGATACATTTAGAGACAGTTGTCTTGTCTCGACGGGTTTTTCTAATAAAAATGTCGGATATCTTTTGTTTCTTGAATGTCGTTTGGTGACAATATAAACGAATGTCATTTGTCAACTATTTACATTCTAATATTTTTGTAGCATTTAACACATGGAGACGATCCGGACACAAAGGAAGGATGGGTGGCTGTGGAAGGCTTACCGGAAGATGCCGTCGTAAAGGAGACAAATGAAAGGAAAGTGACTACCCATGATGAGGTCGAAGACATCATTGAAACAGAACAAGTTCAGCATTTGGGAGACATCAGCAATCATGTAAGAGACTTGCATAATTTATTTTGCTCTCTGGCGTTTGCTTCTACGTAACAATATTTTCAGCATTTATTCTCAAAATCTTCCAGTTCTACGTCAGCTATGGGCAAAAATAATTTTGAAATGTTTGTTTGGGTTTAAGGATTGTGCTTTCCTAATTGGAAAACATAGTTGCAATGCATTAGGTGATTTGATAAGGAGAAACTAAAAATCACAAAGCATAATTCTTTACGTGCTACCCGTGATCATCGTCATATTAATTAGGTACTGTTTATGATCCTGCTTAATTATCTTAGCAAATGTTAAATTTCTTTGATGGGAGCTTAGATAGTGATATTATAACTGTCAACACCAGACGTGCATGTGTGCTTACAAGGGAAAAGGTACTAATGCAGCAAACAACTTGATTAATTTCAGTATGATTCTGTCAGGATTTGTATCAAAGGAATCCATCAGAAAGATTTTTGAGAATGATTTCTATTTTTCCATCTATTTTTGCTACCTACCGACATAAAAGTTGTGCTCAGAGGAAATCTGAATGTATCTTTTGTAGATGCATGAGTTGTGTCCATGTAGCATTAAAGTGTACTTGTGAGTTAACTAATAGTATTGATTTAGATGAATGCACTACTGTTTTAAAATACTTGTCGGCCAGGTATAAAATGAGTCTAATTAAAGTGTTCTTATGGTTCAAGAGATAAATATTGGTAACAAGTATTTTAATTCTGAGCACGTATTGCTTACGGTTAAGTACCATAAAAATGTAGAGTAATTCATTTTAGCAAGGGTAAACATAAAATACTTTAGTAAACACACCTAAGTACATGAAATACTTTTAGTGTGTACTCAACTACAATTAAATTACGTGTCGATGTACAATAATCTAACAGCAAGAAAGGCTTGAGTGCAATAGACTAGCAACCTGCATGTTTACCTTAATTTGGATCAGGTGCCGTGTGATACTAATTAAAAATTAACGACAGCTCTTGCCTTTACAGTATCAAGGTTAAAGAGCGGAGATTTCTTTTTCGTATTATGAATTAGCAATTAATGTTACTTCAGCTTTCACGCACTTCATTAATGTGATTTGGCCACTTGGCTGTTGGTTGCAATTCATTTGCATTAATTGCATGCCTCCCTACCGTATTTTTGTACTTAGATAGTGGATGACTAATTCAAACGGTGTACGTACACATGAGACAAAAGTAAATGCCTACTCAGCTAATCTGTTGATGGACACCTAGGTAAATACTGTTTGAGGTAGGTAGCAAATATATTTTTATGTTGTAGGTAGCTAAATTTATTCTCTGTAGTCCCCAAGTTCCCATGCTTCATTATCATTCAGTGTCCATTCAATCTGAACTAATAGGAAAATATCCCACGTCATAACTCTATCACTACCTTTCATCTTCAACGCATTGTAGCCTAGCTATTATGTAGTTAACACGGCCACTATTTCTGTCACGTCCTGGTATCCTTAATAATAGAACGGCAAAGTGATTAAGTTGATGTTCAAACATAATAACTGTCACACTCATAAAGTC
This sequence comes from Tomocerus maximus, assembly GCA_019776445.1. Lineage (NCBI taxonomy): Eukaryota > Metazoa > Arthropoda > Collembola > Entomobryomorpha > Tomoceridae > Tomocerus > Tomocerus maximus. The sequence goes on from JABASH010002354.1 coordinate 15,155, forward strand.
GGTGTCAACCTTGAGAATTATATCTTTAACAACTTACATTCTCCTAGCATAACTATATCCACAGTTGCTCTTATATTAAATTAAGTCATGTAAAAAATCTTATATTACCTCCTGTGCTCCATCATTTTAATGAGCCTACATATTTATTATGTCCCTTTCGTTAGGCTTGTGTAAGAAATCCTCACATTATGCTCGCCCTGTACGTGTGCAGTGTACACAGGCATTCTTTTACATTTACTGGATAATTATGAATGCAAATTGGCGTAGCTAGACATAAATGCAACACAACAGCCCAAGTAATATTAATAAAGTTACGTGCTTAGCGAAAGATAAATTAAACTATAATGTGCATCTAAGGAAGAAACATTTTACTACCAATTGACACTTTTTCACAATTTAAGATTTATTTCACAATATTTGAAAGCTGCGTAAAAATTTAGTTGGGATGCTTAAGTCTTTGGTAGTATCGTGGTACTATTATTAAACTTTCGTAAATTTGTACTTTGGAATATTCTAAAATATCAGTTCGCTAAAGCCTTGACTATTTAAATAAGATGAGAAGCAGAAATGTTTTATAATATATTTGAGTTTCTAACTTGAGCAAAATTTATTTTTCTTACATTTATCATGCAGTTGGTTTCTATAATTAAACATGATTGCATGCACATAAGCACAAAAGTTAGTTTTTATGTGGCTATATACTATCAATGATGAAAGTTACATTTACTTGAAATCAAATATGAAAGAATTACATAATGGAAGAAAGAATAATTATTGTACACGTACGTATTACTATTACGTATCATCACAAAAACTAGGCCGACTTTTAGTTAGCTGGTTTACTGAGCTGAATTTATGATCTGCTGACATCATACAGAGAGATACAGAGTGTACAAGATTATTAAATGTAGTTAATTTCCTTTCTCGTTAATTGATAGTGGTCTAATCATAAATAGAATGCTTTCGCATTGAGCTACAATAATAGTAGTAATCACAGTATGCAGTATGAATCACTATTATCGAAACTATGATATCCTTTAATATATTCTCTGAGTATTTCCAAGATGATGTATTACATAGTTCACATTGTCTATGATATTCCATGAGTAAATCATAATTCCAAAGCAAGTTTAGGGCTGTATTTCAATTTGTTGCCTTTCTTAAATTTAAATGTAAATCAGCTTTGTTATATAGATGGTAAATAAGCATGTACTCCATTTTTTATTTGAATACGGTTGAAAAACCCTTCGCATATGTAAAGGTGTACAAATTGTGTAGAATGGAGATAGAGTTTGTTAAGATTAGTTAGTTCACGTTCAGGTGTAGCGTGGACCTACGCAATTTAATTTACGTGGAAATTGAAATCATGTTTTTTCACTCTCACGTTCATTGTCGTGTCGGTCGTAATTCCCACAGTGAGTATCAGGCAATAAAAGTGCATTGTATCAAATATAATGAAAGACGAGCTGTGAAACTAGGTAAAATAACCTACCTCTCAAAGACTTACATTACGTATCTTTCTTTACGGCTCCATCATAAGTTTATGCATATGTAATATGATAATGTAGCGTCTTACCTTTGATAATGATACACAAAGTGCCAAGCATACTTATCTTCGGTACAGAAATTTATTTATTATGATTATGAACGCTAAATATCATAGTACACTCCCATGAAATATGCATACATAGTACACTAAATATTATTAAGGAGTTTATTGGCAATAAAAGATAATTGTATACGATATCAGTTTGAATTGCTATCTCCAAACGAGACGCACTTTAAAAAAGAACGCACTTCACACACATACGTCAGTGGTTTGTGGTTTAGTGCATGCATTTTATGTAAAATGTGATATTTAATTTTAAGTGGAAGCTATCGTATGACTAATGTGAATGTGAGTCATCCTCAAGGCATAATATCGCAAGAAAATCTAGATTATCTAACCACCTATTCCAATTTTGAACACTTATATAGAGTAAGCGTTCATATTTTACCTACAGACAAATATAATTGCACTAGTACATATGGAATATAATTTTTAATGGCAATTTCTACTCCACTAAAACAATTTTATGAGCCAAGTGTGATAGGTTCTCTCATGGAAGCAATTATAGAAATATTTCAACAGCAAATGGTCTCATTAGGCTGTTTTGCCCACTGCAAATGAAATGTTGCCTTGGAATGGTCCTTTGTTTGTGCTAATAGAGACCCTATTTAATAGCTGGCGAACAAAAGAACTTATCATGACGACCCCTCCTTGTATTTGTGTATACAGCGACAACAACAATTATCACTCATTAAATTTATACCCAACGTTTTTCCCATTCATTAAAAGCCAAATATCATCGATATTTATAAGTTGCAAAAGAGCACTTATTTAATAAGCAATCCCTGTGCAATATGAAATTAAAAAATAATGTAGTCATTGTCTAGAGCATTTCAAGATATTGATAATTTAACAGAAATAGAGGTAGAATAGGAAACAGATATTTTTCAGTTAGATTAGGAATATTTAATGCAGAAATAGAAATCCCTTGAGCCTTCTTTGAGAGTCACGACATGACAATAATATGCTAATGAAGTTATACGAATATAGTTGACCTTTGTTCAAGACAAAAAATTATATTTCGAATAAATTCTACGATGGAATTAGCATGATGTCTGATATTGGCAGAGTGCAAAACGGCAAATCGTGAATTGGCACGTTGTAAAAACATTTTTATCAAACTTAATGCAATTTACTGGTTTCCATTAAAACGATTGAAACAATATCGACTCTGAAGATTACACAGAAATTCACTCTGGGCGAAGATTACATGAGTCATGGGCATAACATCAAAATATCCAGAAACTAAGTTATAAGTAGATGTACCAGCTATTTGTATATGGCTTCAATACATAATAATGCGATTGTCATGAGCCGGTACGGACTGAATAAAGATGAGGAAAGGATGCGGAATGGATGACTATTTGCGATTAGATACAAAGATATCACTTAGGCATTAAGCATGAAAAGCTTTTTTGCATTAAATTATTCTACAAGACTGACAATGCGATTAGAATACATTTACCTATCCACAATACTACATGTTATTCCCAGTACCTACCTAATTTTACCTTTATAGATGAACAAGTTATATTCTTCATGCTTCGTATTTTAGTTTTATGAAGTGGCCGAGCCACAGCAAAAGAAGGTGTCGACAAAATCATAGAGCTCTCAAGGTCTTGCATTACTCAAATCTTTTTACTGCACGACCAGGCTGCGAAAATCTTAAAGATAATTACATGATTTGCAATGCAGTTTTTCTGTCTCTATTAATAAACACTTTTTCCCTTCGTGTAACAATATTATAGGCACCCAAGCTAATATTTTGTATCTACAATAAAACTTTTTATTGTGGCTATCCACATGCTATCCGGATAGAGTTTTCAATTTTGCATACCTATATGTAATTAGATCTTTGGGAAATACATTTTTATATTATTATAACAAATACTGCTCACCTTAAAATTCAAGTGTAGTGTTGCGTGTCATTTGCTAATTACTTAAAAAACATTATTCATACAATTAAGTAAAAATATGTAAAGAATGTTTACTCTAATTACAATTCATGTTATTGTATATTCAATTTTTTGCTACATTTGAAATAACCTTTGGAAATAAGTAGGTAGTTATTCAAGTACTTATACAAGTCCAATTAGAATATATTAAACATTATAATATATTTTATAAGCACATTATGTTCACTTCGGTAGCACGCTAATGCAAATAATGCAATTGGAAAAACATGTACTACAAGTCATAATTAAATATATTGCATTTTATCACAACCCCAAATTAATTCAGAAAGAACTCAATAATGCCAACGAAATTGCAATTTATATTTCACCGCACCATTATACTAATATTAACTAACGATAATGTAGTACAAGTACCATGTAAGTGACTTTATGCTAAGTTTTATAGGGTGCCATTTGTTTGCAAGCTATCTTTAAGTGATAAAATAAATTCAGATAGTGGATCAGATCAGATCAGATTAAAGATTATTCTGTCTTGCAATGTAACACTTATTAGTGGTACAATACTTATATTGGCAGTAGCTAAACAGTAAAGGGGATAATATTAACTATCAATTTACAAGGCCAAACATAGTTTCAATGATAGTTTTAGAGCATTATCTCTCAGATGTGCATATTCATGCGGTTTGCAGATATCGACAGGTCGACACAGATATTGTGGTTTTTAAGGATAAACTTGTAAGAGCATGATTAAGGAATTTTTCTAGCTATATTGCTATAAATGTTTCTAAGTTATATGGCTGTAGAATTAGGCCGACTATACAGATCCCTAAATAATTCGTCTGATAAGTATAATAAGCGTCTTTATCTTGCACTTTATTAATATTTATTTTTATATCCATCGTTTAGATACCAGCCTAACTACATTAATTGAATCTTTATTATCAATATTTCCATAATCTGAATTAAACTGTGCCATTATTACAATAGGAGCAAGTACTTTGGTGTCAAGATACTAAAACCATGCTAAGGATAAACGAATCAATTTTTATCATCAAAGTGCATAAATGTGAATACGACTAGTTATATAAGAATTATAATTTAATATCATCTAATAGTAAAAGTGTTTATTATACGTTTATTAGACAGGAACTAAATACACATCGATGTATATTATTGCAAATATTGCTTAACAAATGCTCATTCTATCAGAAAAGTCTTAAATTAGCGTGGCATGACATAACAGTTTTCACGATTAGCTTCACACTTTCCCGTTCTCCCTGAAAATGTCATGCTTCTAGTTCCCTATAGATAATTGCAAATTATTTTATTATGTATTCCTTCATTCAATCATGTTGACTTCCTTAAATAGGGATTTTTACTAAGTTCTACAAAAATGTATAGACAAAGCTCATACTTATTATGTACATTACTGCGCCTATTGCTTCTTAATATCAGCAAAAAAGCAAACAGACGCTACAAGATTTAGTACTGGAATTGATAATACACGTTCTATGCCATGTGATCCTACATCAGCACATTGAGAGAACACAATTTCTTTGTAGCTAAATTGGATCTTGTTGATTTAACAATTTTTTCTTTGTTGTCAAATCAGTTCCAGATACTATGTATAGTCAATCCCAATTCAATACCTTCACTAAGAAATTTAACTCATACATGTACGGTCCACAATATCCTCTTGGTATGAAATGTGTATAGATTGCATTGTGAATGTGACATGCCAAGTTATGAATGTCTAAACTTTAAATTGAATATTATCGCAGTACAAACAAGGTTGCTTTGTTACTCTTCCATCTACCCTATTAATCGGAATAGTGCGCCATATGGAAATAATTCGCCAGTTGGTGAATTATATGAGTATTTTTGACCAAACT
>JABASH010002355.1:0-20568 GCA_019776445.1 Tomocerus maximus
GGCAGAGTACAGCACAGAATCTGAAACTACACAGACAAATGCTTTCGTTGGCACAGTGGTACTATGGTGTAGGCAAAATCCCTTTATCGGGGCCGGGTATCGCACACCCTTAAAAGAGGCTTGGATAATGCGTCATAGTCAACAACTGCCAATGCTAATGTAGAACGTAGTCAGTAAAACGTCAACGAAAGTAACGACCCCAAGTAATTGATTACTACCTTGTCCATGAAAACAAATAACGTGCCATTCAAGCTAATTACTTGATAAATGACATGACATAGCACAAACCAAACCGTACTAATTTTAAGTGACTTGTTTGTATTTTTCTTTGACTAATTTGTTCACAATTTAACGATCAATAGAAAGTAAGAAAATTTAAATAGAAAGAAAAGAAAGTAGATCCCATATTTAATCGACTTAATCATCTTGTGTATATACGTACCTGTATTACTTATATAGTCAACTTAATTTTAAATCAACAAGAGTATGGTAATCGTGAAAGTTTGTTAGTAGTGAAGTTGAAATCAGTTTACATTCAATGACTAAAATAACACGAAAACACACCCACACAAATCAAAAGACATAAACATGAAAAATAAGATTCAGAAAAATAATTTTCTATTATTATGACAGAAACCTCGGGGGCAGACCATTTTGAAAAAGAAATGAAGCCCTTGGTGCTAGGTTAAGATTCATTGAATGACAAATAGTAAGGGAAAACAAAAATGGAAATTCTAGAGTGTAATTCCCCGTCTGAATATGGGAAAATAAGTGGAGTTGTAGATCGTAAAGTAGAAAGTAAAAACTCGTAGCCCAAATAACGACAAGGAAGACAGACAAAACCGAAAGAGTTGAAAAATATGACATGTAGTCACAACATGCACATTTTCTTACTCATATTACACTCATTCTATAGACTTGTGTATGTATTAATGTTATAAAAGAACAAAATGTTCCCTGTTTTGAGGCATAAGAATAAAATGGACTTCACATGAATTACTCTGCAGACTCCATTCCGTAGTCCATTACGATGTGAATAGTGCCTAACTAAATAGTACAACACAGAACATAGGTATGCAAGCATGCATGTATTTTGTGCAAAACTAGCTATCTACAATTTACGAAGAGGACTGTAACTATGAAAGTCTTTCTCACTTTCACCATCATATCATATCACGAATGACTTTTGTGTTGGGAATTTCTAAGTCGTGTTTTGAACAACTTTCATTCCAGGCAGTAGTAGTCCTGTTCTGTGTATCTGTAGCATCGTATGATCATGTAGAAAAGACGCTGCTGTCTTTATGTGGTGCAGATGAGGATGGGGAAGTAGGTGCTTGGAAACAAGTAACACATATAACGTGAACATGAACATGAGCGACGGAAGGAGCAGAGGAGCAGAAGAGTTCATAACTTGCAATGATCATGACAGCATTCCCAGCACAAATGTCACATCAAGATAAGAGAAAAAGTTGGAAATGATGTTTCACAGAAAAGAGGATCATCATCATCTTTCACAACATTCACCCAACCAACAACCAACTTCATTCCGTCTATTTCGTTTCGTTCGGGCTTGTTCTCACACCATTTCAATGGTACTTTGTGTTGCCGTTCCCTACTCACGAGTATCTGCTTGCGCTACTTCGAGAAATAGAGCTTAAGCATAGGTAGGTAGATAGGTACATGACTAAACTTCCGTTCCTACTTGCTGATTTTTGATGTTCACCTATTTTATATACCTACTAATCATATGCATAAAGGATTTCAGCCAAGATACTCATTTCATTCATCCATTCAGAGACACAGCCAATCTTTCAATTTTTTCCCATTGAAAACTCGAAAAATATGTAGATCGTGATTGCATCTCTTTAGAAGAAAATGAACCATAATATTCGCATCCTAAGCACATAAAAATGCAAATTACGAGCGTAGCGTAAGGTACCTAGATGCTGTAAAGTATACTCTTAAAAATTATCTACAGATAAACTAAAGAAACGGCGCAAATAAGTAGGCAAATTACTTACTTAGATAAAAAATCTTATTAAGTTTTAAAAATAGGAAACCAATAAATAATCAGCCATTACCTTCTCTCCCAGTCGAAGGTCTTTTATTGTCTCCTTTCCTTGATTGCGTAATGAAAGTTCAACTGAAACCATATTAGTTGAGAATAGATGTGGTGCCCGTGTGAATCTAAATGAGATTTGAAGACCTCCAGTAAGAATTTTCGACAAGAGCTCCACACTTTTCGTAGGAATGAAGACAGGACTCGCATTCTAAAAACCAAATGAAATTAGAACATTTAGGCGAAAGGTATATATTGGTGAAAGTATCTGCTTAAAATAATTTTGACAGTTATCAATTTAACATGTGGGCCAAAATGGAGAAATAATACATACAAAATGTAATTACATAGGCATATAGATTTACACGACCGCACTACGGTTAGATATATTGGAAAAATGCTTCTGACATTTGCCCACTTACTATGTAGCGTTTTGGTTCTGTTCACAGTGGTATAAATATAAATATAGTACATAATGTCAATCCAATTAAGTCGTTTCCACATACTGTATTACAGATTCTAATCTTAACAAGAAAGTAGAGACGCTGCAGAACACTTTCCTCTCTATCAATTGGTGATTTATGTCCCTAAAGTGAAAGCAATAGAGAAAGTTTCCTACTGTGTTATGTTGGTTGTGTGGCATATGGGGAGGAGGAAATGCATTTTCCACCCTAGCCTAGTCTACAATTACTCGTCAGCGAAGCAATTATTCAAGGGTTCAATGTTCGAATCGAAATAATTATACATTTTGTCACATCGTCAACATTTATGGGCGGGAGTGGCCAAAAGACCAGCGAAAAAACTGCAAAGTCGCTAGACAAAGCAAGTGTAATTAATGGCTAAGTTATTTGCTTTTTCCAAGATATATCGAAATAATCACATTCGCTGCGTTTTCCTACTATATTTCAGGCATCGTCATTTTCAATAATTGACAGTGGTTACTGGAATCGAAACCCTAAATCAATGCATTAAAGCTTATTTTGCGACAGATAAAAGTGATTTTGGAGAATATGGTATAAGATAAATATTCCTGCAAAACCTGCAATTATAATTGTACCACAAGAACTACGAATTAGTCCTCGACTTCCACACAGAAGTAGAATGTCTTTTGTCTAGAAATGTCATAAGAGATTTTAGTTTTAGTTCTAAGCATAGTAATTATTAGATATAACTTATAACACAGCCCACTAACTTATTTTCAAATAATAAATAATCAAACATTAATTACTTTTTTAAACTAATAAAACTTTCCCTTAATGAGCCAGAGATCCGTCAATGCAAAGTGCGTCATGCAGCGCAGCATCATTTGGAAAACTAATCCCGTATTTAGTTATCTTATAACTAGCTTTCATTTCAAAGAATTTTTAACTCACAATCAGACTACAATTAGTAGATTCCTTTCTCCTCTTACAATTTATACGCAACAAAATGTTAACTCGCCGGAAAGAAAGAGCGAACTATCTGTAATGTGCTTTTGGTCCTCGAGAACGAAAGTTTCGACTCTTTTTTATTTTACAGGATTAAAACTGTGAACATGAAAACTACATTGAAAAAGTTTGCCCCACTTACAACTTATTCGTTTCCTTCCTCACTTACTTTCACTCAGCTATTTTACACAGAACGGAACACAGCACTCGCTCTGTCTTGGCTGACTTTCTCTAAAAGAAGACATTTCACATTTGTAAAAAATTTGCACGTCGAGCACCAGCCCCAAAGTCAACTACAGACAACGAGAAATAAATCAATTTTTTAGTCTCACTCAGCACTGCAGATAAGGCTGACTTCTAGTTTAATTTAGTTTTCTCTTCCATCCATCTGCCTTACCATTATTGTAGCAGAAAATAATATAATTCACGCATTTTCTTTTGCTGCTTTCTCTCTGTTCTCTTTCTGTTCTTTCTGTCCCTCTTGGGGATTTGCATTTAAAATTATTTTTCACGCAACGATACTTTTCACTAGACTTTCTCCAGCTTTCAACTGAAACCTTATATTCGTAAATATACTAACGTTCTTACTTCTTTTCACCTTTCAGCTTCTTACTTTTCCCACCTTACTTAACTCACACAACATAAAATATGCTTTCATTCATTATAGCTTTTTCTGTTGAAAGATTACCATTAAGAGCTTTTACTTGTCGATTTCAATACCATCTTTAAGTATAGGTATTATTACTTTCAACTACAGCTCGTTCGTTATAAATGACAAAAACAATATTCACTACCATAACTTACCCATGCTGAACTAGATAGTAGTACTAAGTACGCTATTATATACGACTGCTTTTCCAGGATTTTAATAAAAAATATATATTGGTAATTTTTAATCACATAATGAAAATACTGAAAAACGTAATGTACACCACGAAGTAATAGCAAGTAATATTACTGAAAAGATACAAAAAATCAGTACAGCATAATGAGTCATGTGTCAACCTGGTTAGCTACTGCATAACTGTTGGCAATTTTTTCCGTATCTACCCAAAATCCAGTACCAAGCCAATTTAGTTAACATTATGTTTGCAAACACCCATTAATGATGTACACAAGAATAGCCTATAAGTTTTGAAAAACACGTACGAGATATATTAAGCTACAGGTACATAAAATGTGCGCTGAACACGCGGATTCTAGTGGTTTTGTTTGACGCGTTTTGAAGTTAATTATTAAGGTATACATAATATAGTATTTTAAATATAGCCCATTATGAAAAAGAATTGCTAAATGATATAAATCTCACCTGAATAGATCCGAAAGATTTAGATTCAGTAGAACTTTTGTTGCTTCCATGTAAAGGCGACAAAAGTTCTCCTCCTAATGAACCTAAGAGAGTAGAAGCTGCAGCTGAGTTGGCTGTTCCTTCAGCGTTACTGCCATCCAAATCCAAGTCAAGAAGTAATTCAACATTAGAAGAGTTGTTTCCTTTCGATCCAACTTGTTTTTTTCCTTTTCCTCCTTGCACAACTTTCCCTTTTCCGCTTTGATTAACAGAACCAATAGATTTTTTTGAATTTTGTTTCTTTTTAGTATCCGCTTCAGAGTCACTACTCGAGGAAGTAGATGATGTGGAAGACGAGGAGGCCGTACTTGAAACCGAAGAAGACGCTCTATCTTTTTCATCTTCACTATTTGAATTAGAGTTTTTCGATGCATTGTAACGAACCACTTTCCGCTCTTGTTTAACTTTTGACTTGGTTGTAGCGGGAGATTCTCTGCCATTATTGCTACTACCGTTTCCAGCATTTTTCATAGCACCCGGGATGGAATGATCATTTCGTTTCGCATTTTGCTTTCCCTCTTCACCCGAACTTCCGGTGTCCTTTGAATTCTTAGAAGCAGCAGAATCAGAGTCCGATTCGGAATCTTCGGTGCCAGAACTGCTTTCACTGCCACTTTCACTGTTGCTGGAGGACGAGGATGTTCCGGATTCTGATCCTCCCGACTTCTCAGATTCTGATCCTTCACTATCTGAGTAGAATGATCTCTTTTTTGACTGCTTCTTTTTTCCCTTTGAACCTTTCTTGTTGTTTAATGCGTCAAGAGAAAATTTACTTGTTTCACTGGATATTTCCTCCTTTGGAGGTTCCACGTTACGTACTGAGGTATCCGGCGCTTCCAACGGAAACTCGGGAAGATCTTGGTAGCCGACGGCTCGAGTATTTAGAAAATGACTAAGTGAGCCCAGCTGATAGTGGTCACGATCTGTTACAAAAGGAAAACTATTTTAAGCTACATTGATTAAGTAGGACATATTAACACTAAGACAAAAGTTGACAACTGAGAAAATCGAAACCGATAGCCGATATCGGTAGATGAATTTAACGATGAGAATTTATATACCCAATAGAACAATAGAAGTTTATCCACCAATACAGTAATAATATTTAAATGTCCTACCTTTAAACTTGGACTGTAATACAGGAGCCGGCTTAGAAGACAATAGAATCTTTTTAGCATATTTGCTCAATTTCGAGTTAGGATTTTCAGGAAACAGAAGATGACGAATGAAGCGTGCTCTATCTCTGATATCATAACTTTGATCATATTTGGCCATATTCAAAACATACTGACAGAGTAGTGTCGTTTGACTAGGGTTAGTCAACTGAAGTTTTGCAGCTAAATTAATAATTTGTAGCTTAACAATGTCATCCTGCAACAAATGACAACAATTCAATATAATAGAGGACTGTTATTTATTAGGTACAAATAAATTATTTGACTTTCGGGCCATAAATAAATTCATTGAAAAAGAATTAAAAATTCTGTCAACAAAAAGTCATTTAATGGTGAAAGTTTAATTTCAGTGCTATATTCATATTCATATCTTTACCTCATCAGGGAAAGTTTTGGCCATTTTTCGTAGGACATCAGGAGGCAGGTTAGGAAGTCTTTCGCAATGCTCTCCAAGAAGCCAGAGAATGGCAGCTCTAGCGGGGGCCACAGTGACTCGATCTACCATTTTGGCTAATTGGGCTATCACGGTTTTGTTCCCACTTCGTTGAGTCTGAAGAAGAGTTTTGGCAACGACTACTGCCCCGCCCACCACCGCAGCTGTAATTGTAACAAAACAAATACTAGTCAAACATCAGACAAGAAAGTTTGAGTTGTCGTTACCTAAGCAGAAACTTGCGAAATGGTAACGTTCATTAATTTACGTTAAAGTTATCTATTGTTGCAACTTTGATTCATAAGATCGAAATCCTCATAAAGTCATAACTAATAATCAAAGTTGAAACAAATCATAATTAATAGAGAACAAGGTATTACTTCCATATGCATTCATAAAATAAATAACAATAACTGATTCACTGATTTGGAGAATTGGATAATCAATAAATTTCACAGCATTAAATAAAAGGCTTTTAAGAAAAGGAAATTGTGTTTCAATGCCGAGAAATCAGAAAAAGAAAAGGGGATTTTTGGTATAGTATACCATCACCAAAGTAAGAATATTCACATAGAGTGAGACAAAAGATTCATTACATACAGCCATGAGACACTCAAAAGTAAAGACTTATAATATTGAGAATATAGATGGAGAGATAACCGTGTAGGCCGTAGGAGATATTTGGGCATGTAGTACTGTACATAGTACAGTTGCATAATATAGATGCAAGGGCCTAAGTGGAGAATGGCCCAACAATTACGTATCTAGAGTAAGTCTACATATTGTAGGAATAGAGGTTAGAAAGGAGATGAGACTTACGATCTCGATGTGACAGAAGAGACACAAGCCCATTCAAGCATGTCTCAGCCACCTCTTTAATATTTGAAGCACATCGGCCAATAGCCTGGATAGCCGCAGCCACGAACTCCTTGTCCTGACTGGAAATGTAGGTCTGAAACTCTCTGAGTATTGGTGGAATGTTCGTCTCGTTGGCAATATTAGTGAGGATCTCCAACTTCAACAACTTGATCTGGGTCGGGTCACTGCTCCGCACGAAGAAACTCTTCATATACGGCTCAAACAAGGACTGAACGAGGAGCCCATATCAACGAACACACGAAAAATCCACCAAAAACAAAAGACGAAACAGCATCATTTAGCATGAGAATATGAAATAAAAATATCATTCAAATACCAGTCAACTGTAATAGAAGTAAAGCATCAGCCGAAGACAGTTGACAGTTATATTTTATATATATCCCTTCAAGAGGTTGGGAAAATCTTTTCATAATATCTATATAAGCTTTTTTGGTTTACAGCAATGCTATACTGTTTGCCAAGGCTGTGACTTAAATTCAGGCTAATCTAATGCATGTATCATAATTCTACGCTACTGTCGTTCAATGTAATATGTACAAAAGTAAAAACAGTAAAGAGTGCATTACGATTCTCTGGAGCACGCATCAAAAATTGAAAGCACAGATTATATGATAAGAAAATTGATTCCATAACCATGAAGAGCAGAAGAATTCGGTAACAGATGCAGCCACGTAGAGACAAAGAATAGAGTTGATATTGGAACGTTTCATAGTAACATATGCACAGCGCACAAGCACAGTCAGAATGAACATAACCAATAAAATTGAATCAAGAGAGCCAGAGGTCATAGTGAATCGATCCAGCCAGCAGCGGTCAGCGTAGGTGGAGTTCCATTTGTTTGCCCCCAAAGCAGATTTTACAGGAATGAGCAAAGTGATAACAATACATCAAAGCAACATTTAGAACTTACTAAAATTGTTGAAGGTAAATGTAACGTTAAATTATCATTTAAAATATATCAAAAAACGGAATAATTTAATTTTTCGAAGCAAAAATAACAGAGCTGTTTATTAAAATGTCTAAGATATTCCTAGTAGATGTTCCAATGTATCTACCTATTATACGTATACATAATGTAGTCTCACCTCACATTCACATAGGACACATAAAAAAATATTGGATGTAAGCGTAAACCGCCTGCCTGCCAACATAAATACTTACCACCTATCCGCGGATAGTTGTTAATACTTATCGCGATAAGTATAATTATTAAGTTCATTTTTTAATTGGAAAATATAGATAAGAACCAAATTATTAGTCGAATGAATGAATTTTAAGAGAAATGAGTCGCAAATTGTAAGAACAGCGCAGAATATAATTTTAATAGGAATAAATAAATTACAGTAATTTTCATAATTATGAAAGGTAATACAGCATAGAAATCAGGTTGTAGGTTAATTCTTCGAATGGTTTGAATGGTATTTTTAGAACAAAATTAGATAGAATACATTTTGATAGAATGTAAAAACAAATGTTCGAATACCGATTGCAAGTAGCAAAATGGAAATTTACGATATATATCTAGGCTTTATCAATGTTTTATGTTTCTATAAGTGCTATCCAACGCAGTAGCTTCGATACTGCAATAGCATAAGTTATTCTGTTACAATGGAATTAAGGTTTAGACATGAAGTCTGTCTAACAAATGGCATTCGAACATTTTGCATTCGGTATTCGAACATTTGTTTTTGCATTCGGTATTCGAACAAACGCCTTTCGAAGAATTTGCCTCACACCAGAAATCAGCACTTTCTATACATCTTTAGCTACTTACACCTTATTACTAGAAAAGCTAAATTTTTATTGAAGCACATTGTACAGCCTGTCTTCTATTGGAACAATGAAATTTTTATTTAAAAATCAACTGTACCTTTCTGCTGGTAGACATAGCAGCAATGCATGTGAGAACAACGGCCTGAACTTCGGTATGAGAACGAAGTAAGCGAATTAGGGCTTTGATCACAACATGCACTTCGGATTTAGGAGCTACATGATGATACATCTGTGCTACAGCCATAACCACCTGTAAAAATTAGTGTTAAAAAGTAATTTAATTTTCATCAACTGAAAGTCTGGAACAAATAATACTCCAATATAATAATTTTTGTGGAAGCGGCTACATTCTATTAAAGTACAGGCCTACATATACCACCAATAAACAACCAGTTTTTCTTACGGATGCATTTCTACTTTGCAGTAAAGGTCTGGAATTTTTGAGTAAAAGCCGGTGATCCGGATCCATTTGCGGTTTTTTACATTTATGGGAATTTCCTTCCTTGCTTTTTTTCTTTTGGTTACCACCTTCATTTGACCCATCTGTAGCTTCACCATCACTACTATTTTTATCTTCATCCACATCCGACCCTTGCCCGTTTTCATCCTCATAAAAGGGTCGTTCTTCTCCTTCAATAGTTAAATCCTTAGAAGTGATAATTATAAATTGCAGTCATTGAATTGCTTTTTTAGATTATTTAAAACTCAGAACATTCCGAAAACAAAGTATTATAATAAATTACTACAATACACAACAAAGTTAATGTCCTTACACCAATATTTGGGTCCACAAACTGAGTTCTCGCATATCGAGTAAGCATATTCAATATAACAACTTGACCCCATTCATCTACATCGACAAGTAAAGCGCACAACTTTCTGTAATTCTTATGAATTAGGTCTATCCTTTCCGGGCAAACCTAAATGGAAAAGATAATGATAACCGCGCTATAACATTTGTACGGTGACACTGGATAATCGAGTCTAGAATTCAAGAATTATTTCCAAGACAAAAAATAATCAGATATATTTAAGTTTTATACAATTTCAAATTCTAGTGAAAGTTTACCTCATCAAAAGCCATAACCGCTGAACCAACTACAAGTGTGGTTCGGTCCGCAAGCAATTTGTCCAGAATTGTAACTAATTCGTCTTTTTGATCAGGATCCAAACTACAAAAGTAAATAAACATTTACAATGATTTGTTTCTGAGATATAAGTATTTTTTGTTTATATTTTCATTATTGCTTTCTTTCAAACTCACCTGTACAATTTTGGTATAGCATGAGCAGCTGTTTTCCTAACATAAGGGCTCATGTCGGCTGCGGAATCTCTTATTGCAAGCATTACAATAGGTACAATAACAGGGACTCTAATACTTGAAAGTACTCGAAGTGCACTTGCTCTAATAAGTTGATTAGGATCCTGTTTAAAAAAATATTTAAAAAAATATTTTTTGATGCTATAAATTAATTATAACTGCTTAAAATTATGAGTAAAATACTTTTAATGCTCTTTGAAATGTTGAAATTGAGAGTAAAGCCAGATCTTGTTGCTCTTCGGCATATCGCACCAAATAGACGTAAACTAATTTTTTCACTTCTGTATTTTTGGACACGACATTTTTAACAACAGCAGGAAACAAATCGGAGGCATCTCTACCTTTTGCGACCATCTAAAATTTCCAAAAAGGGGTTTTAAATTGTTTTAGTTTAAATATGGGTGGTGAATGCTGTTATCGAAAGAAAAATTAAAATCTTTAAAATCACTTACCCCAATTATTCTTTTCATCGCTTCTAATTTTAAATTGTCACGATTACTATCTAGCATTTGCTTTAAATCATCATGCCTAAAAAGACATTTTTAAAAATATTATTTTCTATCCCAATCTCAACGGAATAGCGAATTGGCCCTTTCAGAGCGGGAGTGGGCGGAGAATTTCTTTATATTGATTGTATAAGAAATATTTAAACATGTGTCTATAACTTCTGACTTGAGACATTTGCTATATTCAATGTAAGCGAGTGAAATATTGATATTCCAAAACTGTAAATCATGAATACATAACAATAACGGCAGGCAGTTAAATGGACAATGTGGGCAATTGGTTTATTTGTACCAGGGGCGATACTTACGTAATAATAATTAACTTTCTCTGGAAGGGTCAATAGCCAATAATCAAATGAGAACACCAACTTATTTAAATAGAATCGAGCTAAGCGTAATAAATTGTATTTTTGTATAAACCTCTTATAATCAGAACTGAAAAATGAGCCAACGGCTGCGTCCCCTGAATAATCCATTCCATCGTTAATTGAACGATCCATTTTTTCTTTCAAACTCGTAGAAAGTATACTCATGACCGTTTGTCAACAACAACACCAAGAAGGAGGGCAGTCGACAATCTTTAGAGTCGCAAGAGAAACTGTAAAAATGAATTTGTAAATTTAAGGTTTAGTTACAATTGCAATACAATATTATTTCTAAAATACTTGTAGTTACTCAAATAACAGAAGATATTATAAATAAAAATATAAAACAACGCACATTCAATATTACTACAATTCGAAATCGTCCTATGACTATATAACTTTATAACTTAACTTTGAACTTACAAAAATGACGAATATTGATCTGATACGCAGTCGGTTATAAATTTGAGTGACTGTAAAATTGTTGGCAGTTCCTGGCAGAAGAAGTACTAATGTCGAATCTAATCTCTTGATGGCCAATAGCCCGATTATTGACAAAATGACGAGTTTCTTCTACAGCTACAGATGTGGACAACAACAATAACAATAATAATTTCAAACCTTCTGTCAAAGTTGATATTTGAATTTCTGTACACTGCTGTGAAGTCGGTCATATGATTTTGGCTACTGCGCCTTAGAAAGCCGTGCGGCGTGTTGATAAATTCCTCCATTGATATTGTGTGTGAGTGTGAAGCACACATTTCTGCTCGCTCGAGTTTCCGATCTGACGGCTTCTTTCATTCAGTCTTCTAAAAACTATCATCCAACTGTTTCAAGACTGGGTTTCTAATTTTGAAAAATGAAGGTAACTTATTAAATTCGTTTAATATTTTTAATGTACAATATTACTAAATCGTCTGTGTAGTTCTATTATAACTTTAAATTTATTACCCAATCACCCATTCCATAAGTCCACAACTATTTTTCGGTGAGCATGCCTGTCTTCTTCTGCTGGCTGGCGGCCTGTGGTAAAATGTGTGTAACCAACCACTGATAATTGATAAATGAATATGTAATCGAATAGATGCGTAATAATTAATCGGTTTGGTTATATTTTGTTCTTTATAGGATGTAATGTTCACTTTTTATTTGTTCTGCCTTTGATAAAACTTACATAGAACCTTTAAGTTAAATGTCTTGTAATTTATTATTTTTCTGTTATGATTCGTGTAAACTAGGCCATTTAATAACTAACAACTAACTATCATGGTCCAGTCCAACAAACCAAACTTACCCTATGATGTGCCAGAGTGACTGACGAAAGTAACTTGCCACAAAATAAAAAATAATGAAATTATGGCGTTAGTAACGTTCTAACGTTAGTATTTGCTGATTATTAGTGAGTTAGTTAGTAGTGATTTATCGGGTCCAACACGACTGACGACAGACAGTAAAAGGCACGAATGAATTGGGCTGTTTTTTTTTACTTAATCTTAATTCCATTTTTAAGATATACTTTGATTGAATGTAACAGTCCCAGCTCCAAGTATGCTTGATTCTGTGCATGACTGTGGCGTTTATGGCTGTAAAATTAAAAGGTAGCAATCGCTATACTGACTGTTTCTTTTACAATAGGCAGTGAGTACCTTTGTTCATCGACAATAATCTAGATCTAAAGTCTGGACATTTAATTTAATATTTCCATACAGGGTTTTGAGGATAACAAATTGTTTCAATAAAATATAAATACTATGTCTATGATATACTGATAGTATTATAATTCATTATTAGTGTCCAGTCCATTGAGTCCATTCTAGTTTCCATTTTTATTTGAAATCAAGCTCATTATTTATCTGTTTGTAATTTTCAGCTGAATGTGGCGTTCCCTTCCTCTGGGGCGCAGAAGTTATTTGAAATTCACGATGATCATAAATTGAGAGCTTTCTATGAAAAGCGAATGGGAGCTGAAGTAGAAGCCGACATTCTCGGTGATGAATGGAAAGGATATGTGCTTCGAATTACCGGAGGAAATGATAAGCAGGGGTTCCCGATGAAACAAGGAGTCTTGTCAAATGGTAATACGTTTGTCAGGATTTGACTTATTATTCATTTATAGTTAAAATTTGGTTGTAATTTGCAAACTATCAAACTATATTATATACACATATCTGCTATAACCGTATTTGTTTTTATATTAATAATTAATTGCATACTACTAGTTCAGTGACAGTCCCAGCTCCATTTTTGCTTGATACTGTGCAAAGTTTGGCGTTTAAGACTGTAAAATTAAAAGATGGCAATCGCTATACTGACTGTTTCTTTTACAATAGGCAGTGAGTACCTTTGTCGATCAACAATATTCAGATTTCAGATATATATTAATTCATTGACAGTAGGAGTATATTTTATTTGTTAAAAATATAGTACAAAATTAATTATTCTCTACAAGTAGGTTGCAGTCTAGTATAGAAAGTAATATTTATTAATTTTCATATGTTTACTGAAATATTATTTATTTGTTACTGATTGAATTTATAGTTCGGGTTCGACTCCTTTTATCAAAGGGCCATTCCTGTTATAGGCCACGTCGTACTGGAGAACGCAAGCGAAAGTCTGTTCGTGGTTGTATTGTTGATGCTAATTTGAGTGTTCTGTCACTTATCGTTGTAAAGAAGGGCGATCAAGTAAGTTTAAAACTTTTGCTGTGTATAAGTTTTTTAAATAAGTATTTGGGAATTGGTTGTAGTAGTCAGCACAGTGTAATTAATTGTTAACTGTTGTGGACGTATTTTTTTATTTAGGAAGAGATCGGTCAGTATAATATTTTATAATCTGACCAGCATTATTGCTTACTATTACTATAAGCACTCTGGCTACTTTTTCTAATTCCCCGATACCTATCTAGTAACTAGTAGCCCAACAGCAGTGTCTGACAGATCTAATTTGGTAAATGTCAAAGCTTTAGTCTGAATCTGACTTTTTATTCACTTAGGATGGTTGCTATATTATATGGTTTATTATTTGATAATTAATTTCTACAACATGTCTTAACTCTTGTAAATATTTTGGCTGTATCATTATTACCTTTCTTTAGGAAATTCCCGGCCTCACCGATGTGCAAATTCCTCGTCGCTTAGGACCTAAAAGGGCTTCAAAAATCCGAAAACTTTTTAATTTGGAAAAGCAAGACGATGTCCGTCATTATGTCATTAAACGTCCTCTTCCTTTGAAAGATGGAAAGAAGCAACGTTATAAGGCACCCAAAATTCAACGCTTGATTACTCCCGTTATGTTACAGGTATGTTTGATCAAAATGAACATCCTTTCAACTTTCATTAATGTTACAATGATTTCCCACAAACAACAGGCAGCTGAATTCATGATTTAGTTGATAGTCAGTGTTCATTGTTGTGGGAAAGTAAATGTCGCTGAAAGATTTGAGTCTTTAACATTACACAGTATGAATTGACTCAGTGTACCGGCGGAACAGTAAATTAATATTGTCATTCGTAATTGGTTTCCTATTTTAATATTATATTCGCATTTAATTCAATTCTGGAAATCTGGAATAAGAAAATAATGTATGCTGATTTTTGTTTTGTAGCGTAAGAGACATCGTGTAGCACTTAAGAGACGTCGTGCTGAAAAAGGAAAACACGAAGCCGCTGAATATGCTAAACTGTTGGCACTTCGTCAAAAAGAGCGCAAGGAGAAAAAGCAACAAGAGGCTCGTCGTAGACGGTCTGCCTCTTTAAGAGAATCTAAATCGTCTGTTTCAAGTAAATAAGTATGAATGATTTGAACTAGGCTGTCTTCATCTGCCGTTAATAAAAATGATTCTGATATAATAACGCCTGTAAACATTGTTTTAATTGATTGGATGCATATGCATAGTAAATATACCCATCTGTCATGCTCACTGAATTGGTTTGTCACACTACTTTCTAACTTTCACCTTATCGAGAATGCCGAGAAAAACGTAATAATAACCTTTCCTCAATTCAGTCAGTCTGTTGCTGTTCTTTCTAACCCTTTTGCAACAACTCTGGTTATTAGATGGCCCAATTAAATGTTCTCCCATTAGGGGAAACAATGTCTTGTGTGACAGAACAACATGCAGTCTAATATAGCATAATAGGCTTAAGTCTAATACGTGGAGCGGGACGGAAAGACCTACAACGTACAATCCTCTATCTTGCCACCACAAAAAGGGGTTGTTTAGTGTACCCTAAGGTTTCTCGAAAACTTAAAATAATTATGCTCAGGTAGTCTTTGCCCTTGTTCATTTCACTTTCCCTATGCTAATTCCATATAAAACGTTCACCTGTCCTTTCAACAGAATTTTAATCAACTCGAACTAAATTTTGGGAAAGTTGCGAAAGTTTTCATACGGAGTTATCAATCATAGATGTTAGTTGTCAGGTGCCTTTTGGCTAATTAAATACTATGCATACCGGGCTGCCTACAATTACAATATCCTTCAATGACAGTATAAAATGTCTTAGGGCTTTATTTAAAATTAGTTTGATATGTACATTAAATCAAAATTTAAGCTAAAGGACCTTTTAGACTTACAAAAAATTTTGAATACCGAGTCTGCAACAATTGGATCTTGAATATACATATCGGTACGGTAGTTTATTATGTGAGGGACGATCCGACGAATATTGGTGCATTTTGGGTCCAATTTTATTCAAATTAGCCAATGAAATAATTATTATCCATATTATGCATTTTATTAAAGGTGGGCAAACGAGTTTTCAAGATTTTTGCACCCAATTTGAGATCTACTACAGTAGATTTCACATGAGATGAAAACATTGTCGAATCCCGTGACGGAATTAGAGCAATGACAATTGAAGTGCACAAAAGAAGGGGGTGGGGGGCGTGCGTCTGGTCTAAGTGACCGTATTATAAGGATAACTATACGACTGTGACAGTGTGACACCGTGAGTATGAAAGCAAGAGAGAAATAAATGTGAAAGGAATATTTTTTTCTTTATTTATTTAAATAATCCGCATAATATAGACAAAAGGCATTTAATAATCTGTTTGCCTCCCTTTCAGTCGATTAAGTTTCTTCTTGGACACTTTCTTCTTCACCGGTTCATCCTTTGCTTCAGAAACAATATCTTCTTTTTCTGACAGAATGACCTCAATGTGGCACGGGCTACTCATGTAAGCTATATAGGTAAGAAAAGGGTTAGTATATTTTTCTCCCCAGTAGCTCACATTACTATTATTACAAAGGAAAAAAATGGAAGTTATATGGCTCCTAAACACTTACGATTAATGCGGCCATGGGCACGATAGGTTCTCCGACGCATTTTCGGAGCACGATTCACCTGAATATGCTCAATCACTAAACGGTCAACATCGAGTCCCTTACTATCTGCATTTGATTCAGCATTCTTTAAAAGTTGAAGAAGAAATTCGGCAGATTTCTTCGGCCATCTGCCTTGAGTTAAGCCCCATTGCTTAGCCTGCATATTTTATTTTACATTATAACATTTATGTTCATGAATCATGAATGACTACATCAATTGAGTATGACGAATCAGTTGTCTGATCTGTCATCTGTTACTGTTGTCGGTTTCTATTTCTAATCTTCATAAAGTGTTAAAAAGACAAAAGATGATTAATATATTGTAGTTATATAATATCTCTACCTGAGCACATCTCCCTACACCACCATTATAGCGACGAAATGGTACACATTCCTTTTTGTCAACTACATTTTTCAAATATCTGACGGCTCTTCTCAATGGCATCCGTTTAATTGCACCGGCTGTTTCTCTTGTGTTCTTTTAAAGAATACAAAATAAACGAGACAATAATCAATAATGAATGACTTGGGTTTTGTATACTTGATTAAATTAATTTTTTCCTCGGAATAAAGACGTAGAAAACTATGGCCAAGCGTTAAATTATTTTGAATTTAGAAGTACCTTAAAGTGAACACGAAGGTCTGACCCGCGAGCTTTACACGATTTGGCCGGATTATCTTCTTTTCTGGAATATTTTCCCATTTTGATGCAATACGAAAACCTAAAACACTAAAACCCAAAAAAATGATTATTCAGTTATTATGCCGTACCAACAGAATATCTAGTCTAGTGTATATTATATCGATCATTCAATACAATACCACGGCCACGCCACGAGTCACTCACACTCACGAGTCACGAGTCACCACGATTCAAGCTCACGACTGACGACGACGACTGATGAAGATGACTACTGGAAGTGGAAGTGGAAGATCAAAATCACAAGTCCCAATCACAAACCTTTGTCTATATTTATATCAATCTTCCGTGGTCTAGTCTAGTCGAACATTTAGTTCCCATTCCCAACTGTTGTAGTTTGGAGCAGGTTTAACTGTATTATTAAGTAGCGGAACGCTGCTTTATGGGAATGACCAATCTGTCTGTCTGTCCATCCGTCCGTCCGTGTACACTATAACTCAAGAACGGTTTGACATAACCAACTCAAACTTATTATACATAGTTTAGGAGTGAAAAGAAATGTACTGCCCAAAAATGGTCAAAATCGGACACAACCCCTGACCAGGGGAAGAATTTAACTTCAATTCTACTCATCGTACATCATACAATAAGTCACACAACTTCACACTACCTATAATTCGGTGCATTGACCTACAGTGTTTCTAAAGACACACGTAAAAAAGGGCCAAATCTGTGAGCGTAGCGAACAACACGAGGTATGAGGGCAAGTGGCTTAGGACCCCATTGGTGAGTAATGTTGCAAATAATCCTCAAGTGCTAATGGGGGCATATCCACTACTGGGGTCCTACGCCACTTGCCCTCAAATCTCGTGTTTTTCGCTACGCTCACAGATTCGGCCCTTTTTTAAAAGATGTCTTGGAAAATTGTTTTTTTAGACAGTTTCAAAAAATGTTTTGGAAAATTGTTTCTTTAAACAGTTTCAAAAGATGTCTTGGAAAATTGCTTTTTTAAATAGTTTTTATTAAATTTTCAATGTTTGTCAAAAATTTAATAATTTTTTTCAAAAATTTACTTTCTTCATTTTCCGCTACTTTTTTACATCCATTTGTACATGGTTTATTAATCTATCTTCCTTGGTGTGTAGTATCGAGGCGTATAACACTATCAGGATATCCTCACTCACCTCCATGTATTGTATAAAAGCACGACAATGGATTCACTCAACCAATAGAATGGACGCCATTTTTAATCCTTTCTATTGTCTGGATCGGTTTGGGAATTCTTGGCTGCTAATCTAATCAAAAGACAATAGAAAGGATTAAAAATGGCGTCCATTCTATTGTATTCGAATTAGTAATGGCTGAGTAAATCTATTGTCGTGCTTATACATGGAGCTGAGGATATCGTGATAGGATTATTAATTGTACTAAGGGAGAAAGTATCAATTTTTCAGGAATAAGTTATTTTACCGGTGAGTTAACCAGAAGCCAAATATTTCTTTCCAGTAGTAGTGAACTATTAAAAAAAGTTGAAAAAATAAAAGCAGGATTCCTTCTTATTTCGATACAATGATAAGGGGTCCTGCATGCATGAGTCCAGAATGAGTTCCATTCCATCTCGAATCGTTATCGCATCCGCATCTCGGTTTGTTGTCGTCGTCAAGAAATCTATAGCCCAAATTCTAATAAAAGGAAACGAATTCGAATGAGCCACAGTAGCCTGAAACCTTTCTATGTAGTATATTATGATGAAAGTTAAAAGTTAGTATTTTCTGTCAATGTCATTTAGATTTTTTAGCTGGGTTCCTGGTCTATGCGTTGATAGTTGATGAATTAATTTCCGCGAATAGAAACTTGTCATACTTTGTTTGGAAAAGTTTCATATTGAGTTATCATTGTCAACCTTACAATAAGAAAAGTTGATTTTCTGCCTTTCACTCTGCCTTTCACATTGTGAAAGTGCGGTGAGATGAGAAGTTACATCTCACTTTCCTCCCGTGATAGACTTCCTCCACGCGGGGCTCCGGTAAGAAAATCTCCTGGCAGATTTCCTCCCGGTTAGAAAACCTCATCCCCGTTAGAACACCTCCCCGTACGATAATAAATAAATGATTTTATAGCTTCCAATGTTATAAGGAACAATGGTAAAAACGATATTGGTCACTAACTACTATTAATTACGTGTATGTATCGCGGATAGGCTTCGTTAACAAAAATATGGAATAATTATCACGTAATAAATAATATTATAGCTACCAATCTAGTTTTTACCATTGTTCCTTATCCCAGTTTCCCTTATAACATTGGGGGTGATAACATCATTTGGAGATTTTCTAACCGGGAGGAAGTCTATGAGGAAGTGAGTAAATAAAGGTTACTTTAAAAAATAGTATCGTTACTAAATACTCGATTTACTAGTAAGTAACTGGAGTCTGAGTATGTATACTCGTAATTGTCACATTATTGTTAATATAATTGGAGGCTTGGGGCGTGGTGAAATAGGTAGGATGAAGAGATATATACTTAGCTTGATTACATGAATAGAAGATTTTTGAATATATCTTAATATATCCCAAAATTGACATGGCTTTGCAATTTTATTTTTAAAGCGTATTGACAAATATCCGATCACCTTATTTCGTATTGCTTAAAAGTATTTTTATTTTTACATTAGATTCCAATTTTTAAATAGCATTTTGTTACCCAGAAACAATGACAAAGCTTTGCACAAACACGAACAAAAACAGTCATGTATTATATAGTACTACACGCATTCTGAATCTGAATTACAAATATTTGTCAATTCATGAGATAATTGCAAATGCAATTTGCAATGTAACTTGCAACAATTGAAAACAAAAAATGGCGTACTTTACTGAGACAATGCAACTGAATTCCTTCATACTCGTTACAAATTACGATACGATATACGAAGTATATGTATAGGTACAGTCACAGTCCTTTAGTATATCAAAGTCAAACCACACATCACATCTTATCTAACGGCTTTACCCATAGTTGCATGCATAGTTAAGAAGAATGAAGAAACTTACGTGCATCGAGTTTCAAAAATCTACAACAAATGAGACTTGGACTATACACAGGTAGATCAACGATTTAAAATCTACATAATGATTTTTTCACATTCTTTAAAGTTTTACATGAAGGTATTACAATGATACATCTAACAATGACTAAGGTTATACAGACAATTATATCTATGTAATACATTGTGAATGACTTTTGTAAGTGTAAGTAGTATGTATTATGTAGTATGTATTATTTATACAAATTAAAGACACATTTATTCCATATC
>JABASH010002356.1:0-20561 GCA_019776445.1 Tomocerus maximus
TGTTATGAATAACCTTAGTTAGTTTTACCATACTCTTTATTAATATCTTTACTATTTGTCAAGGGTGTGCAATTAATTCAATCAAAATTGTGGGAAAAAATCTTAGTAAGTTAGTAGGAACGGACGGATTAATAAGTACGGTATGGAAATGCTGTAATGAATTGGCTAAATATGATGGATGATGATTCAAATCCGTTAATAAATACATACATACAATAAGTAACTCTTTTCACAGTCAAGATATGTTTTACAACTTCATATTTCTTAAATTCTAATGTAAATCTACTACCTGCCCATATAATGCGTTCTAATACCTCAATACTAATAAATACCTGTATAATATTAAATAGTAGATCTTTATGTCCCATACAAACGACTCCAGACTTAAAATAATTAAATAAAAAAATGAACTACAAATAACAAGCTTATAAACTCACAAGACGACTGCTTCGTCTGACTTCCTTGGCAATGTCCGGAGGTAGAAATCCCAAGATGCCCTGGTCGTCTTTGCCACTTTGATTCAAAGCTGCCGAAAATAACTGAAAAACAAAGTAATACCATGAAAATCCTGAAATAGATGAAATATTGATTTGAAACATTTCAAAACATATGATTTGTAGCGTCCTTATTTGGATCTAATTTTCAATGATGTACAGTTATTTATTACTATAAATTACTTTTGCAATACTTTTTGTAATTTTACAGCCTTATTTTTACTTTTGTCCCTTTAGCCTACTAGCCACCTGACAATTTGGCCGCCCACTCCCCACTTTTGCCCCCTAACTACCTGCCTACCTGCCCACTAGCCAGTAGTGGCTGCCTGAACTCTGGGGACAAGTGACAACGTTAACAGTTCTAATCACGTAAATCTCTAATCAATGGCATAATCATTGCAGTTATTACAGGTATTAGAGATTTCGTAAACATTCTTCACTACATCATCATATTCACGTTAATTAATTGTTGATTTCAAATAAAATCCGATATTCTGAGTTATCGGGGCTATCATAAATGTGCTACAGAAACTAATAAAGTGTCTGTATAT
Organism: Tomocerus maximus; assembly: GCA_019776445.1. NCBI lineage: Eukaryota > Metazoa > Arthropoda > Collembola > Entomobryomorpha > Tomoceridae > Tomocerus > Tomocerus maximus. The sequence goes on from JABASH010002356.1 coordinate 1,046, forward strand.
ATTTTTATTGTAATTTATGAGGATATCATTTAGCCTAGGTATTTTCTCTGTCATTTTTGAAGGTCTAATTATTAATGCTATGTGATCTTGTATATTATTTCCCCCTGATAGTAATTTGCTAATGTACGTATTTTTTTCAAGTCGTATGGCTTCGATTCAAAGTGGTTTCTTTTTCCGAGTGAAAAGTGTCTTAGTGTACTGGTAATTGGTAATTGATGTAAAAACATTATTTTTCACATACCATACAAAAATAGTGGGTCGTTACTCCATCTCGATGATAAAACGGGCCGAATTTGAGTTCGTTGACTGTATTTTTCTTGCAAAACACACAAATATGTTCTGGAGTAACATCACTTTCGGTCAACACCTGGAGCGACATTCTGAAGATTATCCAAATGTTTCAATAAGTGACTTGCTGTTCAAATTATGTAGTTCTGCTAGACACAATGACACAACGTCCCACTGAAAATACGTCAATTACTTTTTAAATATTCCCAAATAAATTGTAGATGCATTTATAACCTTTTGCTTTACAAATAAAATGACCCTTTGTGGACTTAAACAGAAACTTAAGTCCACAAAGGGTCATTTTGTTACATTTACTATAATATAGTTTTTTCTGTCCTAACATCAACGTGTAGGCCCTTCGAAGTAATAAGTGGCCATTACAAACACAAAGAGATTGACTCGTCAAAAAGAAAAATATTTGAAGAAATAAAACCAAGTTAGAAAAAGTGACTAAAGTTTGTCTCAATCTGCTGAGTGTGAACTGTAATTCAATTACGTGCTTAAAAATTCAGTATATCAACATGTAAATGAAGTCAAATAAATCAAGAAAAGATTTATTTATTGGATGCTAGATATGTGCCGTGTGCCAGACTAAAAGTGAATTGTAAAATTCGTGACTAGTGATAATACCTTGAGAGAATGACGGACCTTAAACAACTAAGCTATAATATCCACCATCAACTTTTAAATTGTTACCTTGCACACAAAATCAATGGACAATTGCCATATCTGCAGATTTACTGATCACTTAAGATATGTCCTACGCACGTTATGATAAGGCCCTTTTAACCTTTTACGAGGGAGGACTTTGAAGACAAAAAAGAACCCGAAGCGCGCCGGTGGTTGTCCGGAATGATCTGCTTCTTCCAAGTCCTACATCAACTGTGAGAGGATTCAATACGCAAATTGGCGGCAGAAAAGAGAAAAGTTTTCTACTGTTCATATTCCATCAGGTTTGCCGTTGAAAGGCGGACCCAATCCACGGTCTCATTTATTCCTTAGACCCTTCCCTCGCTCCTCTATTCTCATGGTCAACCTTCAAGACTTTTCAATGCATTAGAAGAATATCTTTTCCTTCACACTTCGACCATCAGGTTTGTCAGAAAGTTTCACGATTGCGTATAATGAAACTATACACATAACACCAATCGATAGGTTTTCTTCATGAAACCTTTCTAAATAATACTGGAGAACTTTTAGGACTCGAACATTTAGGTATTCATCCTAAAATATAGAAACCATGACCATGGCCTCCATTTGCTATCTCGGCTGAGGATGATATTTGTCATATGTGCAATAAATAATGGCATAGTCTTGGGTTTTAAGTCTTCTTTTGAATATGAATAAAAATATCAAGCCATAAAGAGATTGTAAACTATTACAATAATATTATTTCTTTACGAAAACGTTAAAAGGGTATGTATAGATAGTCCAGTCCTAGGAACGTAGACTGTTACCATGGTTTTGTACCAGGTACATCCGTAGAAGTCCCAAAATCAGCAACACAGGGAAATACATGCAAAGTTACTTTTCAATGAACAAATCACAATTTTTCTAACTGTTCTTTACATGTATTTCCCTACTCCTGGTTTTGGGTGAAATTTTTTGACCACCCGGTTCAGTCATTTAATATTCGGACACATTCACAATGGGGGACGTCGGAGGTTTTAAAGTCCGGATGATATTACTTAACGTGGGTGGATTCCTGGCAACCACCATTTATTCTTAAATGCTCTCACTATCATATTTGCCTTCAACTTTGTTTAGCAAATCCTCAACTTGTCCTAAACCACTGGACCTACCCCTATATAGTAAATTTCCCATTTTCATCTTAGATTTTAATGTACCTTGCATCATTTAACAAAGAGGGTTGTATCTAACTTTTATGAATTTACTATATAGGGGTAGGTCCAGTGGTTTAGGACAAGTTGAGGATTTGCTAAAAAAATTCAGATAATTGAAACTGTCTAAGACCAATAATAGTAGTCAAGGGGCTTAGTGAAACAGTCATGTCTGTTAGTTTGTAGTTATCGTCAGTAACTTTCTTTCGGGTTCTAGATACTCTATACGTTTCAACTTTGCGTGGTAAATGCTTTCAGGTGAAAAGCTCGGCATTCGGATGCGATGTTGCCATTCGACATCTTCAAAATCTGGAATGAACAGTAATTTAATTTAATTTGAATGATGAAAAATTAATTTTAATGAAGTTTATGAATCAATTCATTAACTTTTACGAAGATTCGAAATATTTTAACTAAAAATGAGTTTTTTAACGAATTTCAATATTTTACACTTTAAACTAAGAATGACTTCAACAAAAATGAATAGTCATGGCAAGCAAAAAGCAGCAAATGTTATCACGCGGGCTGCGGAAACTGGCTCTTTGATGTGGTGGTCATATTAATTTTAAATAATATCCATAGAGATTTTATTTATGAAAAGGCGAATTTTAACCCTTTCGGCTATACACGCCAACCTTAACTGGACTATACAGACAATACAGTGTGCAAGTGCATAACTCAATTGGTGTCTCAAGTTCCCAGCTCTATGTATCTCTACAACCGGAAGTAGCTCAACACAGACAAGTGATAAATATACTCTGTCTGAAAGATCGTCAAAAGTTGCCTTGAAAAGGCACGTTTAATCTGTATAACTAAACATTGAGGTTCAAAAAACACTGAAAATAAAAAGCGGAAAATCTATACCTTTTTACAAAATTTTGTAAAACTGAGCTACCCGTGAAATAATTGGATTTACCAGATTCGATTTTAATGAAAATTGGCGAAAAATTCTTTACGAAAATTTAAAAATGGTTAGGAAAAAACCAGAAATTTTAAATCGGGCTGATTTTCCTGAGGTAGATATTCTGAATACATTATTGGACACAGAAATGCCTAAAACCAATTATTTTTTACTTTTTTGATTGTGTGGCAATGACAATTGTGGATTATTCTGACAAGTTGTGTGTGAATGCCCTTTTTCTGCATAAATTAAAAGGGTAATGGACTAAATAAAGGATCAATGATCCAGGATATGTTTAGTACGAATTTATTTAATAAAAAGAGAGGTAAGATGCTATTTAAAGAATTTATTGTCCGGATATATAGTAGTACCATTTGATACCATCAGCAACAAAAACAGTTGTATAAACAAACTTTCAACGTTCTTACAAAATATTAATGTTTCGGTATACATATAATAATACAATAGTTAACAGCATAACCGTCATATGGTGCTCTGCTTATTTACACAGTACATACATCAATACATGAATATGGGCTCTACATGCATGCATTCGATGAACGATCAACTATCACTACTACACTAATCCCATTTATTACAATGATATATATTACATATTAAGGTAGGTGTGTTATTTATAATTATTAGAGTGTACTCTTCGTTATTGTACACATATCTCTACGCTATCGTTCAATATAATAAAAATGTTTTTACGAAACCTCCACATATTATGAGCATAATTAATTTCAGAATGTCCGGATCGACACTGAAAACTCAGCACTCATTAAGGTACATGAAAAAGTTGAGAGTTGATAGCACCTTCAAACAGTATCTCCAAATCTTTGATGCAAAATACACTGATAGTTAATATCAATCAAAACCCTTAAGAATCTCATCATTTGCTGCTAAAATTTACTTATAAAATGGGCGCTCAATTAAAAATATTTGCGAGGCATAGTTTTTAGGCACTTCCATAATTTTAGTCCCATGTTCTCTCCTCCATAGTTAGTTTCTTTCAATTTTGTAATCCTTGTACATTTTCAAAATACAAGTAAAACGGAACTATAGGAATTTTGGTTGACAACTATCACTATAATGTTACAATTGGGATTGGTAATTACCGGTTTGAAAGTTGCTAATCAACATAAAATTTCCATTCATAATACTCAGACTTATTTTGTGCTACGCATTGGTCGAGCTGTCTCAGGTGTGTGAAACAACCCACATTACTACAGATTACAGGTGAACAACAAACTGCAGAAATACACTTATGAATGAACAACCTCGTTCTTGGTGGACATCACATAACATCACTCTCCGCAGACGATTACAATTCTCTGTTGCCATAATTAATTTGACTAAAAATGAGAATGAGATCCGTTGTAATGTACAGTTATCGATTAACAACTTTCAGTTTTTGGGGCCGCATTCTGGTCATCGTCCTTCCTGTAAAGTAGGACTGAAAGTGCATCCTTCACTGCATGATATATAATATTTTTGATCTGTAGCTTATCTTCGTGATTCGCGTGAGTAGCACTTAAATTCCTGAATTCTTCCGTTAAGTGAAAACAATGGCTGACATTTTCAGGGGAAACAAAGTCTTCAGCTATTTTAATACAGTTGTGAAGATTTCGGACCTGCAGCAAAAACATTAAATTAAAATCGATATTAGTCAAGCTTTTTATATACTTATGTATTTATTTATATATTTATGTAAATGTACTACATATAAATGTAAAAATACAACTACATGAGTCTCAAACACCAAATTATGCAAAATTAAAATTGACTGATTAAATGCACCTGATGAGGAGCACCTGCCGGAATAAAAACGGCATCGCCTGCGCATTGAATTATCGGGTATCCAGCTACGTTATATTCCTGCATAAGCCTTTTTCGTAAAGTTTGATCCAAATACCAGCTCTGATCATGTATTGCATCATGATGAGGTTCCAGTCTTTCCCCTCGTTCCAGTGCAACCTGGTTTAATTTATTAAACATTCAAATTAATCAATAAAAAATTTAATTAAAATTTATTTCCCAATTTTTCTCTTTTTCAGAAATAAATGATATAAAAATAAGTTTTACTTTATTTAAGAGATCCCGAATTTTATCTGCGTCTCTAGCGTTATAAATATGCCAAAGCGCACCAGGTTGTTCTTTCTTTTGTGTCACCCGGCTAATTGTGAGGATATCACAGTCGGATTCTTCAATAGCCTTGAGCACTGCTACAATTACATTAAAAATACAGGTTAGTTTGTCATACACTACATTCAGATACGGAAATTAGGGACGAGTTAATTTATATTTACCTTCATTGTGTCCAACAACATTATCACAATCTTTAGGGATGCCAACGTGGACCATTACATTCACAGCATCTGAGATATCGAGATGCAAATTAGTGGTCCCCTTATCCAACTGTAGGCCCGAACCGTAGGCAATGTACATCTTAGGTCCCAGGTCTGGCTTTACAAAATTATCAGGTAGTCTTGCAGCAAGGTTCAAACGACCGTCTCGGTGAGTGTATTCGGTCAACGGAAGAGCTGTCATGAGGTCTTTGAATCTGGTGGGGAGCATTTCAGCAAAATCTTCTCCGGGTGGCCAGTCTTTGAGTTTCAACAGCATAGGGTTGCCCTTGTCGTCTTTCAGCCTTTTCGAAACAGTATCGAAACCGTCCCAGAACTTCTTCATTGGTTGGTTAGGCACCAACTTTCCTGTCATGCAATTCACTAAATCATTCCTCATATCACTGAAATCCTTAGAAAACGATTCAGGTGTCCAGAGAGATTTGGTCAATCGAGCAGCCACATTAGAAACAATGATTGGCTGTCCTCGTTTCCACATGTCTTGAAAAATAGAGTAATTATCAGGATTTGAAGGGTCCACTAGTCTTAATAATGTTCCAGAACAAAGCCAGGAATGAGGAACTGATGGATACAGGGTTGTGCTCTCAGAAAGTGTCATCACTTTTATTGGCAACAGTCTTTCTCTGCGGTTTGCGGGTTCGTGTTGACGAACAAAATGTTTTAATACTTCAGAACTCCCTGCAGACGCCGAAGGCTGAACCGTTTCAGCCGGCTCAGGTTGTCCATCTGCTGACACTACTGAACGACTTGACCCCTTTTCTTGCGAAGTCGGAGATTCGGTCTCTGTGCTGTTGGTCGCCTCGTCCTTTCCAGTCTTAGGACCCAAAATGAGAAGCTCTCGCAAAGTAGAATGACTATCGTCTCCATCCTCTGATTCTGAACTGCTACTATCAGAGTTCTGTAATACATACGGAATATTGAATACTTTTGCCTTATATTTTTGCATATTATGTTTAAAGGAGAATTTAATATACAATATAATTGATTTGTTATTACTATTACGCTATTTAATTTGAACGATCTAACGAGTAAGAAATTTTTAATTATTTACATACTTTAATGTAATGCTTGATACAAATAATATTAAATCATTTTTACCTTTGTAGAAGGCTCTTTCGACTTCTCTTGTAAGTCACAGCTTGGATTTCCAGATTTTGTGATAGCCTTGAGCATTAAATATTTATAATATGAAAAAACATAAAACATTAATGACTCAATTCGCTAATGGTTTTTCAGTTGTGCTACTTCCCAAGTACCAAGAATTTATATTGATGCCTCAGTTTAAATGTCATTATTTATAATATTGTATAAATCTTATTGATAACAGTAAATTAAGATGTAAAGAAAATGAGAAAATTTACCTTCAACATCCCATTTGATTCTAACTTGGTCATCAATTCACCCTTATTAACCGTATCGAACTGCTTGGATTCAGAACATCCACATAACTGCTCAATTCTCCAGGTCGCTCTGGCTTCATGGAGAAATCTTCCCAGTTCGAGAGAGATATTACCCGGAATTGCTTGAGCTAGCATCAGTTTTTCCAACTCATGCGACTGACGATTTGAACAAAACAACCATTGAAATTCATCGCGTTCTTTTCCTGCCTCGGTCCATATCTAGGAAAAATAATTCGCTCTTTAGTTAGGTAAATGAAATACGAAAAGGTATTTCTATTATCGACTACTACAACAACAAACCACGATTACTTTAGAACCAATGATAACTTAAAATTTCAATTACTTTTACAGAGTTGTTCTTCCTAGCTTTGTAGCACGCAATGCAGACCACAAAACCGCATTTTCCACAAGCCCAATGAAAATTAAATAAGGTAGTGTCACACACATCACACATTTCCCGTACCCCCTGTACAACACGTTTCCATGCCACAGTTTTGTTTTCTTGTGTAGAATTAATTTCATACGCTTCACGCTCTTGCAGCATTAGTTCACAAAACTGATCCCCCAATTGAGAGATCAAAAATTTCGCCATTTCTAATTCCAAAGACACCGGCTGGCCTTCTTTGGAAGGAAGCCAGAGGCTTTTATCTTCCTACGAAAATAAAAGACAACACATTATATAAATCAGTTCATTGAAAATATTTTTTCATGTCACTTGGTATTGAAATTCGAACCTGCGTGGGGTCAACATGAGGATCAGAAAATCCAGCGATGGCCAGGACTCCATTCTTAGTGTATCTTAGCTTCCTGAAGGCATAAAATCTACAAAATATATTACTGTGTTTCTTTGAGCGATTGTTAGGAGTCCAACGGCACTCTCGACATTTCCCCAATTTTGGGGAAACTTCACTACACGGTCCATCCTGCAAAAAACTTTCACCGGTCTTCTTTAAAAGATTTATAGGTGGTCTCTTAAAGGGATTTGCTTTCTTTTTGTCCGATTTAGTGGGCAAACTTTCTCTTGGCTTTCTCCCTCGCCGTTTCCCGTTGCCAGCATGCTGAGAAGTGTCAGATTGGTGTCCTACACTGGTATCTTTTTCTTGCACACTGTCTTCAGATTCTGTTTCTTTCTCACTGTCCGTCAAACTGCTGTTTTCCGCAGTTGGTTTCTTTTCCCCACTAGACTTAACTTTAGTTTTAGACGCAAGGGCTTCAGATTTTTCCTGATTTGTATCCGAATCACTACTAGAACTAAAATTTTCTTCCGCATTTCCATTTATAGTGATCGTTGTTTTTCCTTTGCTCGCTCCCTTCCTCCCCTGCCGTTTCGATTCCTTTTTGGAAGAGTCCTGAGATGCGTTTTCAATACTTCCCCCGTTAGAATTAACTTTCGTCTCTTTGTCCACCTCTGAACTATTAGCACTGCTATCTGTAGCCAAAGAAGCTGTCAACATTGCTGAGCTATTTGAATTTGAGGCTTTGCTTGCTGCCTGAATCCCGCTTTGAAATGAGCTTTTCACAGGGGAGTCTTCCGAGTTGGTACTGTCCTCACCATGGTGCCACAAATGGACCCAAGCCTTTTTCGGTACTTTCTGAATACTACCTGTCTTGACACCACTCGTTTGAGCAACGCCAGGGGCAGGTGACGAGCTTTTGGTCGGTGTTACCGATGAGGACTCCACAGCCGCTTGCATCTGCAATACCGACTCCGTCTTGCTGATAACAGTTTTAGCAGGCGGGTTAACTGCCAAACCATTAAAAGCGTCGGAGGGCGAGGGTGAGTGTGGCAATGCCGGAGATGCGTATCTTATCGAGCTAAGGTTCTTAAAATTCAGCGCAGAAGGATTCTCTGGCTTAGGAAGCAAAGACCCTTCGCTTGGAATTGAGTTTTCGAATTTAATTGGATTATCATACTTGACCACCGGTGCGCTTTCATACTTGTAGGGAGCGGGACACTCGGCCACCTTGCGCTCCCGCTCAAAAGGAATTTCCGTCTCCGTCTTGATTTTCTTGGAATCCAAACTCAACGGTTCAACATCCGACTTGCGCTTCCCGCCCAAATCAAGTGGCTGCGTCTGAAATTCTACTTTAGGCAGAGGTTGTGGGGATGAACGCTTTTCGTGGAAATGGTTTTGCACGGATTGGTTACTAGAGTACATGTAGTAGGATGTAAGATCTGCACTTCGTAGTTCGTGCTTAGGAAGACTATTCAGTGAAGAGGACGGCGGTGTTTCGGATGGTCTGGTGCTTCCTTTTGATGTGAGCGATAAGGGAGCCATGTCCATATGGGACTCGTAAATGTTCCTAACTGCTGGCCCACTTGGTGCTGGAATGTTTGGTTTCCCGTAAATCTGAGGCGGAGCGGGACTACTCACTTTAATACGGTTAACATGTGCTGGGGGGAAAGAATAAACGTTCTTGGATTGGAGTGTGGCCCCGCCACCGTAGTAAGGGCGTTCTGGTTCGCGGACTATGTGTGGAGGCATCGGGGGCTCCCGCGCTCGCTCACTCAAATCCAGTTGCCCGTACATCGATTTAGGGTCCGTGCGGAACTGATCTCGGATTCGAGGAGATGATAAAGTTTCTCTGTGACGTTCACTTAAATCAAGCTGTCCATACATACCTTTCGGCTCATTTCTCATGGGTTCGCTGTGTAACGGTGGAGGGGCTGGCAAGTCAGTCTTTTTAACAGCGTGAATTTGCTGAGGTAAGTACGGAGAACTGCCAGGAAGTGCACCTACAAATTAAATACATAAATATATTTATTGCACATGTCAGCGATATTCTCCCACACACTCATATTCCCACACAACTTATCATTTAATTAGAATACCACATTGTGTCTTTGCTAATTACTAACTGTTTTCACAAGAATGAGACAATATTAACGTTTGACCAAATATTCACTTTAGAAAATTTATATAATTTATCAAGTTCTCCTAATGATCACTTATTATTTTTGCACATAAATAATTTTGGCGCTGTGGTCGTACACTCACGCTTAGTTATCAAACAAAGGAATTAACGGTTTGTACTGTTATGCTAATGTTTCTGTATTAAATTACTTTTTAAAATCTATTTTTTTCTAACGTAATAAGAAAAACAGTATTTAAAACTTATAGTAAAGGCTGTATTCCAAAATAATTTCCCACTTGTAAATTACAGCAATATTTAGAATAATGAAATAGATTTATTGGTAAAAGTGCGTCAGTATTTACCATAGTACATATTTTTATCGGATGGCGACTTGTCGATCGTTCGTCCTATTGTAAGTCTCGGTTCCTCTGGTGGGTATTTAGGAGTAGGGTCGGTCCATCCTCTCTGAAATTCCGAAATATTGCAATTAGAAAATAATAATAACTCATAAATCCATTTAATTTGCATCTTCTATCCGAAACTTTTGTTATTTGTGTTTTTATTACTCTGTCAGAGTGACCTGAACTCAAGATATCAAAAATCAGCCCAACTTAAGCTGATGGTTGGTTTTATAGCTTATAAAAACGAATGCTCTTTTTAATTTTTTACTAGACAAAAACCATTTGAAACCAAAAACAAATCAACTTCAATTTTGCATTAGAGTATAATTTCTTATTGCATACGGGAAAAGTTTTTGAATGATATATGTGAAACATTTTAGATGAAGGAAGGTCGTACTAAGTTCTGGATATTTTTAACATAAGCATATAGCATTACTTTTGGCTTGTTCTTGGTTTAAGTTACTTGCCGCAGTAAATTAATTAGTACACAATAAAAACATAGAATATATAGAAAAGATACCTTCTGATGGGCCAAACGTAAAGATACTTCAAAATGTTGATGAACAGCCTGCTCTGCTGATAACTTTGTGTCAATAATTTTGTCATGTGGTTCATGGTCAACACGGTACTCTCGAATATCACTACAAAATGCCAATAAAATCATGAATTAACTATGACTGACAAAAAGTGTAGTTAATAAAAGACGTCAAAAGTGACTCACGGTTCAGCAGGGGAAAGCGACACATTTGGCACACCGATTGCGGATGGATGTGCGTATCTTGGCCTCCACATCGGTTGATGTGAGTTCTTTTGCAAATTATTTGGATACATTGGAGGTCCTCTGGGCTGCAGCATTCCTCCCTGATTAGACGATGGCCCCATGAGACCTACCCCAGGACTGAAATTGCCCTGATTTGTGTTAATTTGTTGGTAGGAGTTTGGATTCATCGGAGGTTGCCCTCGTCCGCTGCCAGAATTGTGATGAGCCATAAAGCTGCTGTGTTGTAAAGAATCTACGTGTCTGATTTCTGTCGAGGCGACCAAATGAGGATCTCTCCACACTCTAACAGGCTGGCTTCTAAAGGAAAATAAAAAATAGAATTATTTATTTTGCGGCCTAATGGAGTACTTGTTGGTAGTTAAACGCACCGGTCTGGAACCAATGATGCTACTGGTGATGCCCCCGGGTTTGATTCAATAAAAGATTTGTTGGAGTGAGAAGGACGATTTTTTGTACTTTGATGGTCGTGAGGAGAAAGCTGAACGCCCCTTTTTTCCTGTTCACTGGAAAAACTCCGTTGTTTGTTATAGTAGTTTATCCGCAAGTCTCCCGGCTCCATTCCCGAAACATTTTAAATCGTCCGTTTTAAAAGTTTCTTAATTCTTACTAAATGCTTTATAACCTAAATTATAAAAAAATCAGTATCAAAAGTAATGTTGGGCATTATTAGAGCTTTGTTCATGAAATAGTTTACATAGCACAATCGTAAATGGATTAATTAAATTCCATTTTATGCAACTAGTGATATTTCATTTATTTTTGAAATTTTTATTTATCCCCCCTTTATTTCTGATTGAAATATAACATTAAAATTAAAATGTTTTTTTCGACACGCGTTATCTATTCTCGAACAAAATTTCATTACTAAGCTCTAATTAGCAAGTTATCTGTATATCTCCAATAACGCTACTTTAAGGTTAAATTGCACTGCCATTAGAAAACATAAAACTAAAATGCCTTTAAATACCAAAAAGTTAACGAGTATGCTAAAAATGATTACCATTTCATTATAATTTTAACGTACATGACTGCGATTGTAGTCATAATGCTATACGTACTAAAAGTTTTTTATCCATAATATTTTGAACCCTCATTTTGAAATAAATACTGTTCTGACAACACTGTTCAAAATATTACTTGTGTATCGTTGAAACAGGTACCCACACATGTGATGTAACGTAGCACACTTTATTGTAGAAAGAGTTAGCACACTCCTAAGTAGTCACTGGAGAAATGTATTAAGAATTGTTTTTCAGTTTTTCAAAAATTAGTACGTATAATAAGAGTGGAACACTAAAACAATTCTAAAAAGCACATACGCTGTCTAAATATCAGTCAGTGCACAAAATTCTTCTTTGGTTCATAATTATTGAGTGCAATTGCTTCAGGGTTTTGTTCGTAATATACATTCACAGATAGTTACAATTTATATTTACTTATTGTTGGCTGGTATTTTGAAGATGCATGGTGTTCAGTCAAGTTTCTGATTCAGAGTGGTCGATGAACGGTAAAATGTACTTTAAAACGAAGAAAAACAACGAAAACTGGCTAGTTGTACACTACCAATTTAATATCTTCGTAAGTTGTCATTTATGTTATTTGCTTTTAAAATGCAATTGGCTTTCTAATATTTTCATCTTATTTCTCGCAACAAATTAATTGTTTTCTGGCAATGGAAAATTGGCAAAAATGATCATTATTGTCCTTCTCATAAATATCATACAATAGCAGTATATAAAATGATACGATTAATTCACAGCACATTCATGCGTTCACGTATGTAAAAAAAACTTTCTAAACTAATCAGTGTAACTTCATTTTCCAGTTAAATGCTAGTTACAGACGTTACACGAATTCATGGTAGCTTTAGTCATTACAGTCCAAAACATTCTTTCATTAAAAATTTTGCTGCACGTTTGTGGCAAATTTTGCTAAAATTATGTGTCGGTATAGTTGTATATCTTTATTGTAGATTTGATGAACCGCAACATTACCTGGAAGAAAAAAAAACAAATTTATAAAACATTTCAAGGAAATTTAAAAATTCAAACACGTTATGACATGTAATAAATCTATTTAATAGCGTATTATTCAGTTCGTCAACTGTCACTGTTGTCACCTAGACCAGGTATACACGCACAAATTTTTTAACTGCATATTGTGTAGTCAACAAGATTCTAAGCATGTGAGGGAAGAATTTTATTTGGAAAAGAAGTAAAAATTCATATTTATTTATTGATTTTCAAGATATTAGGAGAACAAAATTAAACGTGAATTTATTTAGGTAATTTTGAGTTTTCATTTAGCACACTTAAAATTGAAGGTTTGTTTTTAGCCAATTTTAAGTGCATTACTAAACAAACCCGTTAAATTATTTAATTGTTATTTTATATCTGTACACAGTCAGCTGTATTTATTTTGAATTGAACGTTTTTCTAACTGATATTAAAATTAATTTTACACAGCTGACAACGTTGGTAAAATTATGCAGAGGTTGTTGAAACATGTGCAAAACAACAATTAATTTTTGAATTGCGTTTAAAATCGCTCACTACACAGGTCACCAAGTTCACTTTACAGAACCATTAAAGGTAAATAAAATACATTAAACTTTAGAAAAAGTAAAAACTCAAAATTTTCTGCCTTCAACAAAATAATTAAGGGATGTTGGTGAGATATGGAAAAATTGACATAAATATCTTGTGGTTTGTTTACTTTGTATATTTAAACACGTACAACATAATGGTTGACAATGTTAAGGGTCGGTGACGGTGATTTATTGTGACTGGGCCCTGCAGAAACGTAAACGAAAAGCTCAGTAAAAACGTTGTGGTTATTTTTGGATAACACTGAAAGCTAGTTTTAAATAAATAAACAATAAATGCAATTAAAATGAGCGATTGAACATTGTCGTGATAAAAAAGGGTAAAATATTGTACATGTTGAGTAGGTATAGTTTAAAGTGTGGTGTAGTCGTAATATTGATGATGTCAATATTGAGTTAAGGTAATTGTTTTACATAAATTGTAAGCAGTGATAACCTATAAAACGTATATTATTATAGGTAGCCCGAAAAAATGACAATAGAGAGAAATGATAATGAAAAGTACACCTCCTTGGGCAGCTAATACATTGCTGAGGTACGTTGATAGTCAAGAGTGCATTTTATCATTTATTAAATCTTTCATCTTTGATTGCACTGCGCACTGCATTCACACTCGGGCACTGCAATGAGAACTTGCCACTTCCTTCCATCCCAAACTTTATTAAACTAGAAATAATAATAATGTTGATTGTTGATATGGAGCACAGCACCAGAAAATAATTATAATACTGTAAAATAGAAAACCACCTTCGAGCAAAACAATAAAATGTCTATATCTACCTTGTAAATAAATGTCACAATTCTATTGTAGTATAGAAGCCTCAATTCAAGGAGCTGTTTGCTCGCATGTAGCTACTACTATCTTATTGTGTCTCAATATTTTATATTATCTTCAGATTTTCTATAAACTTATATGCAAAATTTTGTCTTCATTGTTCCCATAATATTCCAGTTTGGCGTTATTACACTCTTTTGTCTCCCGTCCCATACCTATAATTGCTATAGCCATTTCTTCTTTTCTTTGTATTACATAATAGAAAGCAAAACTTTTGGCATAACCTTGCAGGTGCATATAAACGTACCTTTAAGATCTAAGACGCAGGATATAACATAATATTTTATATAAGAAGTTATAAGACATAATGCCAGTCTGCGAGGGTGGGCAGCAAACCACAGAGACTTGGCCCGCTTCAAAGGCCGAGGCGGAGACTTTTCTGTAGTCTCACATCAGATGAATAGCTAAAACTGGATTTTATTCCTCCTGGTTAAACCAGGTCGAAAAATAAAGGCTGAATTTAGGCAGCGGTTACTCGTTTCCTCCGTTTCCCCCATCTCCTCCGTTCCCTCTTAAAGCACGGGTCAGTGTTTTGCCTCTTTTAAAACCTATAACCTAATAAAAAATATACATTCTAAAAGTTAGGCCAAAATAAATGCAAAATAGGTAATCAAAAATAATTATTTGATCTAGCACTTTCAACGAATTTTTTCGTTATATTGACAATTAATTTCTGTCAGTTACATGTTCTAAAAAATTTGATTTTGTTGGACAGTCATTTGAAGTTAAGTTCAAAAAATGTGCTAAACTTTAAACAGACAACGTAAATTCTATAAAAAAAATGGGTGTAATAATTCCTAAAACGAAAACCCAAATTTACCTATGTAGGTTATGTAAATGTCAAAGGTGATAATGCAATAGCAAAGGTGATAATACAAATTACATAATATGTAGTGTAGATTCTGCTAACTCCATTTGTAGATACAGCAAATTAGTTAATCTGTGCATACTAAAAGTAGAGACATGTACCATTGCCATCCAGTGAATATTTTTAAAGTTAGTTATTGCTTGTCCATTGTACTGACACCATGTCTGAAGGAGCTCAATTTGTAAAATGTCAAAAAGGGGGAGATAAATTAATTTTTATAGGGTTTGTGTGTAGTAAAACTAGGACTACTGCTAATGCCGCATCAATCGTTTGATAGAAGTGGTGGAGGTATGGCTATTGCTTTGGTGTACTTGCTAAGCCCCAGAGCAATGCGCCGTACTTACACCCAGGTCACCCATCTGCCATAAATGATATGTGAGCGTCGTAAGGCTTATACCAAAAGCAGTAAGATGGAGTTCAGACTTCTGTTAATAGTGCAGTGGTGTATATGGACAACATCTTTCAAAGTTATACTACTAAACTCTATTACTGTTACCACTGCCAGGGCCATGGCCCAATGATATTTATATGGGATGCTAATATATACTGTTCGGAGTTCGGATACATTATTACCCATCTTTTAAATAATAGTAGACACAGTACAGAGATTAGCGATACTTATGGCATCGGCTCCTGTTGGGTCCTCCACGACATCCGAACCGACGCAAGCGACCCTACACAACAACTCGCATGACCCGTCGCCTTAACTATTAATAACTAACTTCTGGAGCAAACCTTAAAGTACGATGTGTGTTCAAGTGTTCACAACTCTTTAAAATGGCAGTAGTCCTTTAATGCCTAATAAGTTTAAACAACCAGATATTTATGTCTCATTTCAACAAAATTTGAAATATGTTAGACTTAAAGTAATGTCTTTATTATTATGAATTAGGTTGGACCTATTATGGATTGATATTGGCGTCTAAAATAAATAAAATTTCAAACATCAATGGAAGTAAATTGAATTTATTTCAATTAATCAGTTAAAATAGAGAATAAATTCCATGCATCTTATTTATTTCAATTATTTCCTCTACATTTAGCTCCCATAAACATTTTGTCTTCTATGATGATGCTGTAACTTGTAAAGTGTGCCTCGAAATTGTTAGCGAATTTAAACCCCGGCTGCTTGTATGTAGTTCCATTTGTTTCTGAAACAAATTTGAAAAAAAACTTAATGTCTCGAGTTTGCTTAAAATTTTACTTTTCTTGGGACTATATTTGCATATAGTCTTTCAATTTTCTAAACTGACGTTGAGTGAGCCACTTGTAAAGAAAATGTAATGATTGATTTATTCTATTACGTAACCTATATATGAAATTACAATAGCAATAATTTGTATTATTTGTATTCTCCGGACTCCATAAACGTTCTTAGTAAAAACACACAGAATAGACCCATGGGTTTCCATATTTCATTGCATGCAGGATGAAAATCCCATTGGGGTTCTTACATCTTATCTTATTACTTATTACATTCCTATCGGATAGTCGTACCTCATATTAAAGTAGAACAATTGATTCACTCAGCCATTACTAATTCCAATACAATAGAATGGACGCAATTTTTAATCCTTTCTATTGTCTGGATCGGTGCGGGAATTCTTCACGGCTGCTAATTGAAAGATCATCATGTCATCAACTGCGTTCATCATCGATATTAAGTAAGACTGGTTGACTGGTCTGGTTGCCTGGTCGATCTCTTTGTCTGTTACACATACATCGGCTTCAGTATTTACTGTGAGTTAGACCCGCGTATGATCAATGCACCTCTGTCTGCTGCATAAACAATACACGCAACCGTCTTGATCAGTAATACTTGCTATTTGCTTTTATTTCTGTACCACAAAATACGAATTATTGGATACAGTGTACCAACAATCAATGAATAGAAATAAAACGGATAAACCAGAATAAATCGTGACTTGTCACTAAATATTTCTACTTTATTGTTGTTTTGCAGTCTACAATGAAGTAATTAGCGGATTGTAGTGTCAGATTTTCAGCCAGCCCGTAAAATGTCAAAAATAATTGCCTGCCAATTGTGTACGTTGACGTGGATTCTGAAACAAGCCATGCCATGAGCTACTAAAACTATTGTCGTCTATTAAAAATGATAAAAGACTAGAAAAGTGGATAAATAGCAATTCTTTACTGATTAAAAAGTGTTGTTAATAATATTATTAATAATCACTAATAGTACCTATACACTAGAAAGTGATTTGCAATGTGAATGTAAAAGGTGCACTTGTAAAACGACAGCTTTTGGAGGAAAGAAAACTATTGCTACTTATTTCACGGAAAATATCTTCCGGTGTCTGGACGCTGGAAAATTCCTTGTGCTTGCATTTACCTATCTAGTAAGTCTCCACGTCACATCAATCAAGTCTCTATACAACTAGATTTCATTAAACAGCTACCTCCTTTTTAAGATAAATTATAATTATCGATGTATCTTACATAATCTATAATGTTTATCTTTAATAATTAGTATTTAGTGTCTTCATTTAACTATTCACTGGATATGTGCTATTTGAAATTTTTAGTTATCAGTTATTTTTGATGCTTAAAATGTACTGGGTACCCAATTACCCAAGGGCTTTAAAATGAAGTTGAAGAAAGCTGAAGCACTTTGATAAGCATACAAATATTTTTCCATAAACGTAATGTGCACATAACTGTGCACAGAATAATTATTAAAATACTGCTATCTATCAAATTTTAAATGTTCTCATTTTAATCATTAATTAGATAACTTTATTGATAATTAAAAGTAATAAAAGAGTAAGTGTATTTTTATTTTACTTTGTCGTTTTAGCCGGGGAATTACAAAATGCATACAGTTGCGACAGTTAAGGTTAGCCTAACCAATAGCATGTATATTTTTTATTAGGTTAGGTTCGTTAAAGAGGCAAACAGTGTCGGCTAACCTTAACTGTCCTAACTGTATGCATTTTGTCAAAACCCGTTTTTATGAAATTCAAATGAAGAGTCTTGTCGTGAACAATAGACAATTAATATGATATGAAATACATTGGGGTGACCTTGGACAATAAATTTTAGTAGGTACTCCAATATTTTATAATGTTCCCGAAGGGATGAAAGGTGCAACAAAACTTCTAGATAATGCGTAGATTCAATTTCGATTTTTATGGCATAGCTTTTCTTTCAACTTCAATAGAAATTAATAATTTTGAAAATATTTGTGTGATGGGCTATGGCCCGCTGGGAACGCAATAAATTCAATAGAATATCTATGTATCTATCTAATAGCTTTGAAATCATGTAACAGAGGTTTAAGGTAGTCCTTGGGAGATAGAGATTAGTAATTGATAGAGAATAATATATTCAAATGGTTTGAGTGAAAAATCTAAAATAAATTATTTTTTAATTTAGCTTACGAAATGGCGGAGAATATTCAGTCAGAAGAAATTCTTCTGCCTGATTTCGATAAGGAACAACACAAAATTGAGATAGAGGACATATCTGTCAATATTGATGACCAAGACGAAGCAAAAACTTCAATTTATTTGGATCTGACGCCTCAAGATGATGGTTCATCCTTAATGTTAGAAAGTGTTAATACCAATGACAATCAAATTATTTGCATCCAAGCAAATGATGTTCGTTGTATAACAAATGTAATTGAAGTGTGCAGTCCACGTCCGGTTATACTAAGCAATAACAGACCTTTGAGAACATATTCTCTGAAAAATTCAACTCATGTACCATCTTTAACTTCCACAGTAAGAAAATTCCAAGTGTTTAGAAAATTATTACTAGCCCTTAGCTTATTTACTACTAAAATAGCATTTTCATCGAAATAGTTGAGCATTATGTTAAATATGTGCATTTTGGACAACTAGATACCATCAATAAATGCTACAAAAACTGAACTGCTTGTTGAAACTGAAAACAGTAAAACTAATTCTGGAAATAGTGAAATTATAGAACCAGTAAAACAAAAAAAGCCCTTTTTGAAAACGTATGGAAAAACTAAAAATAAACCTGAAGATGAATCTGCTAAAAATGACAGTCGTTCGCCAAAGAAATCAGGACATTCAGGTTTGTTTTAATAGCCTTTTATTTTTGTGTACAGACAATATTCGGTTATGCGGCTCTTTTCTCTATCTCTTCTAAAACCTATCATCCATGCATTACTTTTGCCCCACTATGATTTTTTAAATAGATCCTCAAATTCTAATAAAATAGATCTTCATAGTTTAACAGTTCCACAAGGGTTCCCTTGTTTTTCTTTCCAATAATCGTCCTAAATAAAGGAAATCAATGGAAACGGTTTCAATACGTATTTTAAAATGCATACAATTTCATATTGTATATTTATTTAAGGAACAAATTCTTTCTTTGAAT